>VDFB02258714.1:86843-210133 GCA_007258455.2 Sequoia sempervirens | reverse complement strand
ACATATAATAGGTAGTTGTGGATAGAGGATGTGAAGAAGGAAGCAAAGAATTTGCCTTCAAGGCAAAAGGTAGAGATGAGGAAGTGAATGCAATTCCATTACAACCTCTAAGGATGTGCAAGGGAGTGAGCATGTAGGGGCAACCTACAATAAAGAACAAGACTGAAATTCTTGACGTGCAAAATTTGATGCACACAATAGTTGAATAGCGCTAAAAGGAAAAGTTGGAAAACTCCTATTGCAAACGATATATTGGATATGCTAATAAGAGCAATAACTGACAAAAGAAGAGATTCACCTAAAGCTGATGAAAGCATAGAGTAGAGATGAATCAACTAAATGATGATATCAATCTAAGCACACAGAGTATAAAACAACAACAAAGGGAAAGTGGAGGATATCTAGGTAAATGAGATGGAATGCACAACATCCCATTATGTCTTCTACATCACGTAAGGCATCAACCAAAGAAATGAAATGGTAATAGGAGTATCATTCAAAAGTGTATCATGCAAAGCATGAAAATGGTGGAAGGAGGCCACACTATAGTGGTACAAAGATGCCTAAAGGGAGGCGCAAGAAGAACGAGAAGAAAAGGAGAAAGAAGAGAACACCTAGAGGAAAGTCGGTAGATGGGAAACTAGCAACACACAAATCCAAAAAGTGTGGAGAATGATTTATGACCCAATAGGAGTTTGAAGGAAGAAAAGGAGAGCTAGCATGCCGAAGCACAAGACTAGGTAAAGGGGAAAGCCACAACTATTATGTGTCGTAACCGCAAAGGTGGTTCTACCACTTACTCTCTACTTATGAGTTGGGGCTCACATATTACTTACGTGGGGGTCAAGTAAGAAGCTGATGTGGGGTTTATTTGATGCAACAGCATCCTAGGACACGAGTAACCTACAGAAGCCAGTGACAATTTGGAAGAAAAACAATCTTGCACAAACTAGGTGCGTGTGTGCACGGGTGGTAGAACAACATTGCTACAATAAAGGCTTCAAGCCTTAATAACGGTCTTGCACAAACTTGATACGTGTGTGCATGGGTAGTAGAACAGCATAGCTACAATAAAGGCTTGAAGCCTCACGCCAAAGCAGGTCTTCGCACAAAAGATGAACAAAAAGGAGCATGCCGTGCAATCTTTTTGACAAAGTAAGCATCACGGTGCTAGTTTAGAAGCATTAATGAAGGATCACACGAAGACGCACAAATAATCTAAAGACTTGCAAAGAACGTGCTATGAAAAGAGTGAGGCAGCTTGCACGTGGGCACAACAGGACAAAAGCAAAGCACTAAAGTCACATGCAAGAGAAAATGCCTGAACAGCTCAATGTTTGGAGGACAACTTGCATTCAATTGGTTGGCAACAATTGGTGCGATAATGATATACACACACATTACATGAAGAAAAGCGGTGCATCGTCCATGTAGCAGCTCGGATCACATACAACAAAGATGAAATTATAGTGTCCTAATTGTTGATTACCTTGGGTAGTGAACCGTTCAAATATCTTGCTTAGTTATGCATTAAATGAGGCTGACAAAAAAGAAGAATTTGAACCCGATTGGAAGTGGTGATACCATTAACAAGGGCAACGTAGGTAATTGCAATATTGGCGCCAAAGCAATTATACGTACAACCAAGACTATGAGTGGGGTGACAGTTCAGTTCAAACCAGACGAGAGCTAGTAACCAAGTGAGCTGTTGATCACAAAGCCGAGCTTAACATAAGTCATCAAGTTGTAATTGTGTACAACCAAGCAATCTTTGGCACGAAAACGATTACATGTACCAGTGGGGTGACAGTTCTGTTCAAACCAGACAGGATATAGGGGAGAGAACCCAATATCTGAGCATGTTCCAATAGTTGTTATAGCATTTGTTGATTTTATGTCCAATATTTTAACAATATTGGACCAATAGTTGTGACTTTAAAGTTGTTAGTGTTGATGATGACTACCCATAATTGAATGAAATGTATTCCTTAGTTTAAAAAGCAACAAATTATGTGATGCCACATCAGCGCACCAATAAAACATGATTTAGTACACAAGTTTGTCTCATAATGCCGCAAGTCAATCACAATGCCAAGCTTGACAGAAGTCATTAAGTTGTAATCATGTACAACCAAGCAATCTTGGTATTAAAGCAATTATATGTACAACCAGTGCGGTTACAGTTCAGTTCAAACCAAAAGAGCCAGGAACCAAGTGAGAATTGATCACAATGCCTATGAGAGGGGTGAGATTTCAGTTCAAACCAGACAAAAGCTAGGAACCAAGTGATAAGTGGATCACAAAGCCGAGCTTGACATAAGTCATTGGTTGTAGATATCTCTTGTAGATCATTGTAATCGTCCAAAAAAACCTCGTTTGGAACTGTAACAAAATATGCTCTTTCCTTTTTTATTTGTTCCGTTGTGCAACTCTCAGGGCTGCGTGGTGTAAGGCTTACTTTTATTTGCTTTTTTAATTTTAATTCATATTTCTGGTATAATAATTGCAGAATATCATTAAACTAAACTCTCTATGCGTGTAGCATTTGATATTTGTGAGATAGACATACACTAATTCGAGCAAAGAATTGCATCTGAGACCCTCATTATATTCAAAAGAAAACTAGATATATCGCTAAGTCTGACTGGCATAGAGTTACATTTGATTTCAGGTACTCATGAGTTCAGGAAGTGGTGTTTGATTGACAAAGAATTTTCATATTTACACTGCATAAATATCTGTGTCTATAATATCTGTCTGTTATGGAGACCCATTAGAAACAAGCATCTTCCAATATCAGATCAAAAATGTCCTTCCAATACAAGCTTGGCTTTATTAAAATGTCCTTCCAATACATGCTTGGCTTATTAAAATGTCCTTTCAATTGTCAGGCACAACAATGTAACCCCATTTTACAAACTTTGAATACACGTGACAAATTTCACCAAAAACAAATGAATTGTGTTAGTTTCTTTGGCATTCGGATTTATGAATGGATTTGTCAGGTCCCCAGGGCTCTATCCAAAGCTTTAGGATATAGCAACATGTAAAGTCTCTAAGCAATAGAGTTACATGATGTAATAGACCACCTTCCTGCTCTTGCTTATCTCAGTGTACAATCAATAATCTGTTCCTAACACTCACCTTCCTCTCATCAAAAATGAAGAAAAAAGCATCTCATTCCATATATCAGGCACTCCAGGGAGACACCAATGACTACAGTCTGGTACATTAGGCTTATCACTCCACTTACCAATATGTGCATCAGTTCGATAAGCTGATAATGTTGTAACATTCAGGAAAGTCACTGGGGCTTTCATGTGTGCTATAACATCCCATGAAATCTGAGACAATGGGTAACTCCCGATCCTTTTAAAATTGAAGATAGGCCGTCGGCTTACTTTGCAAGATAAATTATACCAGGAACCACTGCATATCATGTTATTAGGCAAACCTTGTTTAGTTTCATGTATTATTATTAAAGACATTGAGAACAAGGAGTAATTTTCATACAGCTTGGCAAAATGAAACATGCCTAAACTTTTGCACTCACCTCCAATGGCTAGGCTCAAAGCTACGAAAAATGACGTGGGTTCTACTTGTGTTGACCACGCTTTCCACCCATGATGCCCAGGTACTGATGGCTTTCTGATACGCAGCTTCAATCTTCATTCCCAGTTTTAACGAGTCCCCAACCTGGAAGTAGCACCCCCTGTCTGAACCCAGGTGTTTATGATTAGGATCATAGTGGACATGCTCATAAAAAGCAAAATAAATGATTAGAAGAATGATTTAAAAGTGGATGGAACTCTTATTAAGCAAACATTCTAAAACATGGAGAATTTCGTCTACCTAAAAGCCATATTCGTAGAAAATTTTATACATACATATAGATAGATACTATAGGGGAACGTAGATCTCAATGAGGGACATGCTACTAGGTGAGAAGTCATAACAAACCACACTGAACCCTGAAGAAAAAAAAATTAAAAATAGAATTTTTCTCCAACAAATGTTCCAAGACATTTAGAATTTCTGAAGGAATTTTTTATTTCAGGTTTAATTAAGATTAGATATAGTGAATATCAATGTGGCTTGGTCTGACCATGTGGCATGTCCCTCGCTGAGATTCCCAATCCCCTTTATATCTATCTATATGTATATATAAAATTTTCTATGAACATGGCTCTATGCTAGAACAGGCAGCCACCAAATGCACCTGAATAATCAAACCATGAGTTGATCAAGAACAACAGAAAACTACCTCATCAATCCAGGAGACACATTAACACTTCCAACAGTTTAGTCATATTACAAGGCTAATCAGAAAATCAAAGGAAAACGCAACATTAAAGCTCAAGTTGCATGCAACATTGAGTGACGTCATCTTATCAGATATAAATAGGAAGAGCATGCTCATGCAACATTTTGCTACATAACCTGCCTTTGAGGATGAGTTTCTGGCCTTCTGGGAAGAGATTTTGGTAATACTTACAGGAAGAACAAGATAATCCCCTGTTAGGACAAAATCTCACATGGGAGTCAAAATCTACGTTACTGTTTTTTTTTCTTTTTTTATCTTCTTTGACTATGATAAACATTTGGAGGATTCACTGTACCATGCTTTTAAGCTCAATTTTCAGAGCAATTTGAATGCCTTCAACATTTTACTAAGGTCTCAGTTGCAAAAGATTCCTTATAGGAAGCCAGTAATAAACACATACAGAACTTCTGCAGTGAGTTAACTATTTAGTTGTGGACTAGATTGATTTATCCAGGGTGAACTAGTCAAATGAGCCTCAGTGGAATACAACAAAGAAAAATTACAAACACCCACAGGGATCCATGTGGACTTCAAGGATCGTGCTTGTATTAATTTTGGCATCTGATCTTCTAGTAGGATGAAGTATAGTCACTACAAACTGCGCATGAAAGGCGGGCTATAAATATTCAAAAATAAAATCATTTCTATGACCATGTGAAAATTTTAGTCTCAGATGTTCTTATGACAGTGGCGGAGAATCCACAGATTATTGGCAACAGTCATGGTGTCATTTAGATCATGCTATCTTTTTGGAGCCAGAGCTGAAGTGTGGATTTCAGCCAATTGGGGGTCCATATGCACATTTTTATACAAGTGAGTTTGAAGTCCCTAAGATTCAACTCGAAAGCAATCAAAAGGCATAACAAACCCAGGCAAAGATGGAAAGTGATACTGGAAACACTGCAAAAGTTAGGATCAGGCAACCCAGAATGCTAGGTAAGGTATCACATGGAGACATAGCTCACAAGGTGTGTGAGAAGCCACTTTTAGGACCTTGAGGGTGAAATCCAAGACACAAGTAGTCCTGTGACCATGTCACTAAATAACGTGTCATTGCAAGGTGCAACTAGAACTGAAAATATGTGTATCAGCCAAAAAAAGTAATGCTGTAAGTATTCAAACCTATGTTACCGGGTTCCTCAATTTGACCCCCAGTATGCATGTGGGTGCAGTCCGTGTACTGGTCCGCTCTGAACCCACCCTCAAGTACACCCAGGGTACTGCTTGGGAGCCCGAGTTCCCTATGGGTCCTAGGTGTAGTTCGGGTGAACCCAAGAGATACCCTAGGCGTAGTTCGGGTGAACCCAAGTGGACCCCCGTATACCTATAGTTGGGGATGCCAAAAATGCGACTTTTTTCAAAAATAAAAACATTTTTTTAATCTAAAACAACCCCCAATGCATCCTGATCCATTCACCCTAAAGTGAGGATATTTGTTGTTTGCAACTCATTTGACAAACACAAAACACCAAAAAGAGCATTTTTTCCTCCAAACTACCATTGTTGGGTTTTAAAGGTTGCTTCATTTTTTTGAAGGTGAGGGCTACAAACAAGGTCTACACCAAAAGGTTAGGAATTGCTGCACAAGGAAGATTTATCCATCGAAGGTGAATAAATCTCTCATTTTTTCAAGTTTACAATAATTTTTTTAATATTTTTCAAGTTTTTTTTAGTTAGTTTTGAATGTTTTTTTTAACTTTTATGTAATAAGGGGTTAAAATGCTGATATTTTTTATTTATTTTTAATTGTAGTGTTGCTAATTTATAATGTTTTTTATTTAGGTTCATATAGAATGGCTGGAAGTTCTAGTTTTCTTGCTCGAAATGTAGAGAGTTCTTTTAAATTTGATGCCTCGTCACCTCTTTTGTGACATACAACAATGATTCAAGAACTTCCTGGTGGTAGAGGTTATCTTTGGCATAGTAGCCAATGTGCAAAAGAGTACAAGAGCTCATATTTTGGAGTGAAAGCTCACTTCTGCGCTATTCATTTATAGCTTTACAGGGAATAAAAATTTGTCAGCCAAATTAAAAAAAGTTGTCAAAGGAACAAATATTGGCATATATTAAGGAACAAGAGGATGCCGACATGACAAGTAATAGATCAAAGGCTCTTGCACATCCTCTTTCCAAGAGAATCTTGCAAAAAACTCCTAGTGGCTTATCACAACCGGCTAGCCCACATCCTTTCATGCCAATGCCACCATCTTTTGAAGAAGAGAATGTTTCAATTTCACAAAAAAAGGCACATTGGATAAGGCCTTCAAAAAGGAAGTGAGGGAGATTGCAAGTCAAAGCATTGCTTGTTGCATTTATGGCAATGGGCTTCATTTCAACATTGTCAGATCACCTTTATTGGCGAGATATGGTGACAACCCTTTGCAGTACATCATTTGAATATGTTAGTCTTGGGTATGAAAAGGTGTGAACCAACTTATTGGCGAAGGAGAAAGTTTCAATACAAACATCATTGAGAGTTATCAAGGATACATGGGCCAAAATTGATGTGTCCATCATTTCTGATGGATGGAAAGATTGGAAAAATAGACTATTGATCAATGTTATAGCAATGTCCCCTAAAGGGGCGATGGTTTTGAAGGTAGTGGATTGTGAGGAGCAAGTAAAAGATGCAAGTTTCATTGACAATATCCTCATAGAATCCATTGAAATGGTGGGGTCTAAAAACATTGTCCAAGTCATAACAAACAACGCTAAAAGTTGGAGGGCAGTTGGGTCTGCAGTGGAGGGTATTGCAAAAGATTGGCACACAAATTGAATGGGTCAAACAAATCTAAACGGAGGGTGAGGAGATCTAAATGTTTGTGACTAATCATCATATGTCACAAGGCATCTTCAAGACCTTCTCCAAGTTGGAGTTGTTGAAGGTAATTTAAATTTTATTTTTTAATATACTTTTTTTATTTTTTGCTATTGATATGTGACATGTATTTTTTTTTATATCATGTTAGATTTTTGAAACTTGATTTGCATTTCACACAATCGTCTTAAGACAACTTGTGATGGTGCAAGAGGCCTTGAGTTCTATGGTTATAGATAGCTTATGGAGTGTATGAAGGTAGTAAAACACAAAAAGAATGCAATAAGTAAAAGCATTGATCTTAGATGATGAGTGGTGGGCTTGTGTAGAATATTTTTTTGAATTTCACTAAGCCCAACATGAGCATGATTAGGTATGTTGATACTAATCTCCCATGTTTGGGTGAAATTTATGATGGAATGGACTCCATGTGGAGAAAATAAGAATACTAATAGAAGCCGAGGAACATGACCCAACGAAGAGGACCACCCCCTTACATCTCTTAGCATTTGCTTTATAGCCAAAGTATTATAGCAAAGAGGTACTTTCATTGCCAACGAGGGTGCCACCATATAGGGATGAGGAGGTTGTTGTCGGCTACAAGGCTGCATTCAAAAGGATATTTTCAGATGAAGATATGCAAAGTATTGTCTTGAGCGAGTTTGGCCACTCCATTTCTTCAAAAAGTCATGATGTTTCCGCTCTTTGTGACAAATATAGGAAAAGTGTTGATGAGTGCTGGTATCTACCTGGTCAAGGCTCCATTTACTTGCAGCCTCTTGCAATTAAAATTCAATGCCAAGTATGTATCTTTCTATTTTTTATTTTACTCGCTTTTCATTTGATGCTATTATGCTATATATTATATTTTATAATAATATAATTTTATAATTTAAGTTTTAAATTTACAAAATTAAATACTAAATTTTGTATGCAAACTCAACAAATTGCAAGTTCTTCTTCAGCTAAGCGAAATTGGAGTACATACTCCTGCAACAATTTGGGTTTGGTTTATATATACTCCAACCTTCATCTCTTGTCACAGAAGATATCTAAATACAATGAGGGCCTAACAAAGAATTGGGATCTAACCCCCAAGCATGCTGATTTTGATGCTATGATTGCATAGCTTGCCAAAGTCTCTATAGATGAGGCAACTTCTGCACATGACACAATTACTGCGAGTGGCACTATTGTGGTTCAAATGAAATTGAACCAAATGTTGGCCTTGATGCTTTTGGTGAAGAAGAATATGAAGAATATTAAATATTGATTATAATTTTGAATTTTCATTGTGTAATTACATTTTGAGACTTGAGTATTTTCATTTTTGCAAATTATGAAAATGAGGGTTTTAAATATTCTATTTATTGACAATTATGAATATCATTGTTCTTATAATTTATAATTTTGAACACACACACACACACACACACACACACACATTCCCATACCCGTACCCAAAATTACTATACCATTGTATCGGGTTCCATTACCCATACCCACACGGGCCACAACAATACTCAAAATGGTAACTTAGATTTGAGCAATATGACAAATGAATCTAGAAGAAAATCTTTGTTAATGAAAGTAAGATTTTGCTTGAAGAATATTAATGAAGCAACACTACAATAGCCATGTTTCAATGAGAAATATGGACTTTCTAATGAAAATGATAATGATTTTGACCATTCCCTGTGACCTTAAGTTCTAGTATCACTTTTTCTATAAAAATCAACATAGGTCTCCCCCTCCACAAACTTTCAACCATTATTGGCATGCAATTTGTGCAATCTAAGCCATTAGCATACGAATACTTACTTAAGATAGTCAATCAACTCACAGATTGTCACAACTAGGCACATTATGATCTCTACATGCATAACATGGCCTTCAAACATAGGTTTCGGGGGCAGGTGCAACAGGATCCAACAACCACTCACAAATTTTTGAACTTATTGTAGCAATCAAAAGAAGCGAAGCATCACCACCACAAAAAATGTTCCTTGGCTTCCTTTTGACAGATTTGGGTCTTCAATGGTACTTGCACACTTCAAATAACTGATGCTTTCTACAAATCACTTAGTTTCTTAGTTAAAAAAAAATACCACATTGTTAAAAAAGATACCTACAAGACTGCATCACTGTTCCACAGCTACATTGCATCATTGAATAAGACACCTATGTCACCAACTTTTAATGGTCTCCCTTACCAAATGCATTTGTGGACCAGCATAGCAAAGCAGATGTTACCACTCCCGCTTTCAGGGAAGAAATCAGCAATTCAATCCTTATATCAGCCTTATAGTACTTGTGCATGGATGACCATCACCTTCCAATTTCCATACCACTTGGAGTTATAGCCAGTGTTTTTAGACTCCTATCCAAATTAGGGAGGCCCATACCTTAGCATTACAGCTGGTTTCAAGGCAGCCAAAACTTGAAGATTCATATTAAACAAATAATATCCAGAATGCTCAATCCACCACATCCCATTGGGTACAACGTTTCTCATAACTTGTCTCATATACATAGCTAACTCCCAGCACCTTCAACCTCCTCAACATAATACTAGTTGCATTCTTCAAGGCGGCCTCCAAAATTCACCTTTAATTGCATGCTCCAAAGCTCATCACATTAATTTACTGGTTAAACTACATCCTCCCCTTCAGAAACTTCCATATATTCTACCGCGAACCATCTTGAGGACTCCCATATGGTGCAGGCAACATATCATCTTCTTAATGTTTTTTCATCTCCTTTCAATCATAAATAGTTTTTGTAATAGAGCTGGATACCCTAAGCCTTGTGTTCCTTATATTTCAAGTTGAATTGTAATGGATTATACCTAGGTTCTTCAGATTGGGAGAAAATTTTAATATGCACTAAGTTGAAGTTGCAAATTTTGTCCAGATCTTATAATGAAATATACAGACTTGTGAATACAAACGACTGTCAAAAGCAGCTCTTTAGTCATGGCTCTAACAAGCTGATCATCATCACTCGTATGATGCTGGGCTGGGAATTACAGCAATGCCAATGTTTTCTTCAGGGTCTGTTTGGGGACAACATCCCCAATATTCTTGCAGGAAAATCCAGCTGCATTTTCTCAAGCATCAATCAGCTTTCCAAGTCCCAAATAATCATCAAAGAAACAGTAAAGAAGTATCCTAACACCTGCTTAAGAGTAGGCCATCTATGCTCTGGTTGACTAAAAGGAAGGAACTATTTTTATTAATCTTGTTAATGTGGTATTATAATAATTAGTGAAGCTATCTGAGTACTCTACTTCACTAATCAACGGAGTTTGTTGGATACATACACTGACTTTCGGTAGATTCTAAATTTATAACCTAACTGCTTATAGCAATTGATTATTGAAACTTTAGACGCCACTTGCACCTATAGATGATTTATGTCAATTTCTTTCTGTATTTTCCTACACCTGTGCATTTCTTTGTCCAATCATTCTGCTGAAAAACATGCATTGACTTAATAAGACCGTGGTTAAAGCCAGGAGACCTCGTTTAACTAAAAAAAATTGCCATCCATGCAAAGGACTGTGAATTATAGTTTGAAAAATCACAAAGTAATTGTGAGTACTCCCAAGTTTACAGCAGTTTACTCGCGTGCAACTCAAGCCAAGCCAGTGATGACTAGATGCATGTTTCCTGCGAGTACTTTAGTTTTAAAAAAATTATCACCCATGCTAACTGGAAGGACTATGAATCAAAGTTTAACTGCAAGCATTTGAAGTTTACAGTACTAACAATTTTATGCAGAATTTTCTCTGGTCTGTATAAAATTGTTAGTACTGTAAACTTCAAGTGCATAAAATTGTTAGTACTGTAAACTTCTGAACTTGATTACAGCAATAATTTTATGCAGAGAGTTCCAAATAGGAATAGTGCTCAAATTTCTGAACTTGATTACAGCAAAACTTCTCTTCAATGATAATCCCAGCCCAGTCCCTAAAACTCACCTGTTTCATCATAGCAATGCACGCTCTAATAAACAAAACTGATATTCTCAAAAAAGAAGAGCTCCTAAATGACCCACTACAGCAGCCATCAATGGCAGTTACAACAAAATTTCCAAAAATATTTAAGCTCGAAAAGAAACTAGAAGGTAGTGGGAGACATAGCATTAAAGGCATTCCACATCATTCTCCCCATTTTAGAAAGTTTGAACTTTCTGGTTCAAAAAAATCAAGAACCTGATTGCCAGGGCTTGCTCTTCCATCATGTTAGGTAACTCTACTATTTTTCACATATTTTGTTCCTCTCCTTCCAGACTCTTGTTTGACCAGAAATTGTCCTCCTCTGCCAATTTGTTCCCTTTCTGTTTTGAGAGCTTAGACCCACCTCTAGTGGTCCTCCTCCAACAAAAGCCATCTTGGCTCTTCTCATTACTTGTCCAACCTTCTGCAGTGCTTGCACATGAATCATAGAAACCTTATCCTATCATAGACTATCAAAAGCCCATTATCCTCTTGATCTCTTATTACTGCTATATCAACTTCTGGCATGCTCACAATATCATGCTCCCACCACACCACCCCCACATTCATTCTTCACGATGTCACCCCCTTTTATGTGGACTTCCTCTCTACCATCAAATATGGGGCCTCCAAAGATATTCATCTTTGTTACAGAAACATCTTGGACCACTTCTAGTGATAGGCTGCATTCCTCTTCATTGCAATCTTCAAACTCTTCTCCTCTCCCATTGTAATCATCAATATTTTCCCCTTCAAGGTAAAACAGCTCAATATCTTCATCCCACTCATCATCTTCATCTTCATCCTATTCATCTATTTCCTATGTCTCAAACTCTTTGCAGAGCACATTTAAGGGCCTTCCATCTACTAGTAATTCTACCAACTCCTCAGGGATTTAATCTTTCCCTACTCTAGCAGTTCTATCTCTTACCTAATCCTAGATTCTATAGCTTTCCTATCTAAAAATAGCTCTTGCTCAAAAGGTTAGTATTTAACCCTACCACTCTTTTCGTCTTCTCACAACCCTTGAATACTTTTGCTTCAGCTTTCTTTTTCATTGCTTTCCCATTATTACTTGCCTCATATCACTCCAATATCCACCATAATCCCTCCAACTCAAACTCCAAGTTTTGCAACTTCCTTAGCTTGTCTTTTGTTTGCTTCTGCCTCTTCCATTGTTTTGTTTTTTCTTCCAAATTAGTTGCCCTCTTTTTCACATCATAAATCAACTCCAACTCTGCATCCATAGCCATATCCACAACTCTCCTCTGAGCTATTCAAAACTCTTCTAACGAGCTCTCTACTCCCAACCTTTTAGAATGCTACAATACCATAATTGATGCAGAATTTTATCTGCTCTGCAAAGAAAACTCTAGTCGCAGCTCATAATGGTGGGCGAAAAATTAAAATAAACTAACAGAAGAAGGAGAATTCATAACAAATTGGACACACTCTTATTTCTGAGCTATATTACAGCACAAATTCTCTTCAATGGCCATCCCAACAACACCCCCCTCCCTAAAACACTTCTGTTTCATCCCAACAACAACCCCCACCCACAATAAAGGCACCCCACATCAGATTTACTTAAACCCAAACTTGACTGTAACTTGAGCTGAGTTGATGGCAAGTGGGCATCAAGTTTGACTGCAAGTACTTAGAGGAAACCAACACGTAGTCATCACTAGCTCACCACTTGCAGACATATTCAGCCCACCATTGAAAACTCTGATACACATGAAAACCCTGTAGCTGTGTTCACACATGAAAGCAAATGATTTAAATACTGAAAATGCGCACATATTTTGTCTACTTGACACGCACAATTTATCTATTTAATGTGCACGATCTGTCCATCAAGTTGCAAAGCGTTTGAGCAGTAGTTGTTTTGTTGAGCACAAGTTGCAGGGTCTGAGAAATGTGATCCACATATCTTTCTAGCAGTTAGGGTTTGACACTTTCTCTTTAGGTATGTGCCAATCCACATATCTTTCCTCTGTTCTGTAAGAAAATAAAATATTAGCTATGACTCCAAAGAATTATCTAAATATCCCTCAATTTTATTTGAATAAACTCATGAGTTGTGGCCAATATTTCCTTATTTTGTAAGATGACATTGCTGATTTTGATAGAGAAGGAGAGGAGGGTGCAGCATAAGCAGTAGCTGTTGGATTGCATGACATCATGAGAGATAATTATGTTGTGTTAACTTAGGAATCATTACCTTCTAGTTCAAGGGTGGTCACAGCCTTCTAGTACAAGAATGGAGCTGCATCCAACTACAAGGAGTGGGCCCCAAACTATCACTAGGAAGACAAAATTGTAAATTGTTGTAACTTGCATGGACATGTAATTTTTAATGATGAATTTCAATCATCATAATGCATGTTCAATGGCTGTTGTATTCACACACTGATGTGATATTGTACTCTTTTTGTATTTCAAATCTAATAGTAAACACTTCCCAATGCTTTACACTCATTTCACATGTTGTGCAACTATATTTTGCATAAAATTTATATTTTTTAAGTTGTCAAGCCGCCAATCTATGTCAAATTTGGGTCTGCCAATTTTTGCCGAGTTGCGGGTTTTTGAATTTGAATTACCCAAAAGTTTCTAATCATGTGTACCGACAATCCATGTCTATTACTTTCTTCATTTGCCTGCAGTTATGCAATTCCACAGAAAATTATCCTGTTACAAGAAGCATGGCGCTGTGATATCAATGGAGTTCCCCTATCTATTTAGTGTTTTGTGTTTCACTGATGGATACACTTTGTATTTTGTGCATTTCCTTTCTTCTCAATGTAAAATTCCTATCAGTGGCACTTTCAATACAAATCCAATAGCTCTAACAATTTTTTTCTAAACTGGCCTAATAAAACCCTTCCCAAAATTCTGCGATATGTACCTTTACACTTATTGAGAGCACCCACTAGAAGTTGTATGCAAAATCCTCTGAAGCTTCCTAACTTACTCTTTTGCTTCACCACTATATCTGCTGACCACTACTGCTCCATAACTAGCCTTAGTTGCTAATTTTTCTGAAACCTTCTGTTGATGAAACTGCTTCAATGCTTTACTTTTACTCTTCATCTTCGCCCAAAGCTGCTCTGTTTCTTTCAACTTATTATAGCATCAATATCACTTTGAGTTCATCAGATTTCATAAATATTAGTCTTACTCTTCTTTCAACTCTTAGAATTCCTTCTTCCATATCTTTCTAAATTTCCAGATGTTGAACCTTCTCATCCAACTGCTGTAACTTTTCATCCATCCCTGCTTTCTGAGAAAACAACTTCTTTCAGATTTAATTAGCTTTACCTTTCAATCTCTCCCCATTATATTTTCATACAAGAACAAATGCATTTTATTTTCGTATATTTTCTTCATACTGATATAATAAAGGCACCTCAGAATGCAAATGATTTTTTTACATTAAGATTCCCATGTTCCACATAAAAATTAAGCTGCCAGCTAGTTCCTCAAATTATATAATTTCAACTTGGACCTGTTTACAATATCCTTGTATGGTGCCCCTTTCATATCATACAAGCCACCAAATCCATTGTTCAACACATCATGAATTTCATATGCCCTATGCTATAACATTTTAAATTTTCATGGCTTCATCTCCACTTGACCACTAAACTTTTAATACAAGGGCACCTAGCTTAAAGTTCATCTGCCTCAATTGTTCATCATGTCAATAGTTTTGCATATGTTATATATCTTTGCACCCATTAAGATTTTAGCCATCCTTCATCAAGTGTATTAACTGCAATGGCACTCCTTTAGTCTCTCATGATTGTGTGCTTTCTTTCAACAATTACCTTAAAATTTGGACCAACATTTCTATAGGTACCATTGCTGACTAACTGTACATCAATTGGAAAGGTGTGTGCCTTGTTGTCACTTTGTATGTCTAATATGACCACAACACTGCAAGCAACCTCTCCTCCCAGTATGCACTTTCAATTCCACGAGAATTTAGAACCAAACATGTGAGAACATTTTTGGTCACCTTCTCTTGACCTATGACTCTCAAACAATATGGGCTTGACAAGGAATGAAAAACCTTAGTCATATGTCTAGTGTTTTGATGATTATATTTAGAAAATAAACTCTCTAATCGCTTTTGATCTATGGAGGATCTCCACCTAGGTCACAAACTGCTCATAAATAAAACAAGTAGTGTATTGAAATGAACCATCTAGCATAATTCATAGCTCTGATTACTTAGTGAAGAACTTGCTTACAATCACAATGTATTTGCACCAAGTTGACTTATCATTGTGAAAGTTCCAATAAATTTGATCCCCTACCCACTCAAAAGTTTCTATGGTTGCAATGGCCAAAGAGGCATGAAGTGCCTCTTGAGCAATTTGTTTATCTGTTAACAGTTATTACATGATTGCAACAATTTGTTGCCATCCTGCAATATGTTATGCTCCCATCAACAACTTCCACTCAATGGCATCAAGTCCCAACTATCCCCTTTCCCTTTCCTTATGGGCTTCCCAGACTAAAAACTTCTTTTGTCTCTGCCTTTCAAGGATACGGACAAGAAGTGCCAACTAATTTTCTTACACTAAGATGGGAATACTATGACACTTAACCTTTGACAATGGTTCTCCAAACTTGGTCCTTAAAATCCATTCTTCTATAAATGGCTCTTCCATAGTAACAATATAACCTTGAATATAACCTTGAATATAACCTCCTAAAGGGTATCATCCATCTACTAAACCGTCCATGGATCACAAGTTTATTGATCTTGTACAGAAGAATCAATGGTCCATATAGAAGACGAAAGGATTTTCCACTATGCTATTTATATAATTCTAGGCTGAATAGACCATATCAAGGGCCTCTTGCTTCATCATGTTTAACTTGGTCTCTAATCTGGATATATATCGGCTCATAGAATATAGTAGGTGATCCAACTCATGACTTCTTGTGACAAAACAAAACAAAACCAACTACAAAATTTGAGGCATCCATGTGGAATTGGAATTCCTCATACAAGTTCAATTAATCCATTCCATGACAAGTGCATTGAGGAATCACACCCACAATCAAAAGCCTTGTCTAACTTCTACATACACTTGAACACCATTATTTGCAATTATGTACATCCAAGAGGCATGATACTCGCAAAACTATTGATAAATTGTTGGCAGGACTGGATGGCATTGACCTCCTTAAGCATGGGGCTTCTACTCACACTATTTATCTAAGCTTCTCTAGATCCATCTTCAACCCAACTTAACAATCAAAATGACAAAGCAACTCGCCATGTGGGACCATAAAGGAAAACTTCTTAGGGTTAATGGCCAACTTGGTCTCTCAACATACCCACAAGCACTCAACCAAAGCTCTAATGTATGACTACTCCTGAGTTTGGAAACATGGATGAACCAACAAATAAGGAAGTGTTTCAATTTCTTGAGAATGCCCTACTACTAATGCTAGGAGATGCCATATCCTTTCTGTCTACTTTTCCGACTTAACCTGGTCAACTCATCTAATATTCACTATGGCCTGCTTCTACATTTTAAAGGATTCACGATACTCTGCTAGGGTGATTTGCGCTTCCTAGAGGTAGCATAGGGACTACATCTATGAGTTTGTTCTTGTAGCTTTCTATGACCCTTGAACAATTGAATGACTTGTGCATCCACTCCTTATATGTAACAAGGAGGCACTTTGCCACTCTATCTTCCTCCATAACATCATTCACTACCATAACCTCCTTAATATGCAACTTGACGTCCTCCCTTGTTTATTCGATGTTGGCATTATTGTTTGTTGTAGGGGTGCCATCAATCATGTTGCCAATACTTGTGATTGTTGTTACTGCTGGAACACATTTTCTGTTGTGCCAGAAGATCAACCTGTTAATGCCCGATACAAATGCCAAAGATAAACGAATTCACGAGAGGCAGTTAGTCCATGTCCCGAATCCGAAGGGAGATGCTAGCGATTAGTCCAACAATCCCCCCATCAGCATCAACCTAAACTGCAAAAACTCTGAATAATTCAATTTTTGTTAACCATGTGTACCTATCATCCAAATTTATTCCTGTGAGTGCTTACTGGGAGCTATGCATTACCATAGACGATCATTATGTTGTAAAAAAGGTGCTACTGTGATATTGATGAAATTTTATGTATATTTCCTTGTTTCAATGAAGTGTATACTTTGACTTCCGTGCATTTTGTCTCTTCTTGATACAAAAAACCTGAGACTGGCTCTTTCAATACAGATCTATAAGCTTGGCATTTTTTGTCTGAACTAGCCAAATATTGTTGTAAGTCTTCAAAATCAATTGGCCTAATATTGTGCTCCCCATAGCTCTGCAATACCCAGCTTTATACATAAAAGGAGGACCTTCTAGAAGTTAATCGAAGATTCAAAACTGTTACAAACGTGACTTGAAGCAAAAAGCATCATAATTAAGGCAAGAGAGATGCTTACATTTGGAAAGTTTTGGTAGGTGTCCACCAATGTCCAGAATTGAAAATTACTATATCTGCATCAAGCCACCTTTTGTTTGTATAATCTATTTTGTCCAGCTTAAGAGTGTAGTGAACCCTTTTAGGTACATTTTTAGGCGGACTACCCTTTTGTACAAGAAAAGGTGACCGATAGTACTCAATAGTGAAGTTATAAGAACTAAACCGGACACCCAGAAAGCGAATTCGCTTTGTAATCTTGTTTCCATTTATTTCATAAACTGACCGCTTATCAGCTACACCCTGCATAAGAAGGCAGATAAGAGACTCCCATTGTGTTCTGGCCATTGAATCTCCGACAAATACGACACGCAATCCTTGTAATCTTTGCAGAATATCAGATGGCTTAAACCTGCCGCCACACCAAGTCTAGTCAAGACCACAACCATTCCCCATATATATAACATCAGCTAAAATACTGCATTCAAGAATACTATTCATGAGAAGATAAAAAAATTAACAAAATTAAAACAAGATATAAACATAAAAAATCACAAACAGAAATGCAGAGAGTTACAAATAGGAATAGTGCTCTTTAAGATTTGATGCGTACAAAAAAGTCAATTGCACACCCAAATATTTAAATATACCATACCTTGGTATGTCGCAACCCAGAGGTTTCCATCTCCATTTCATGTAATCTTGATCTTTCCTGCCATTGTTCTGACAACGAAAGCCACGTTCCGCAAAAGGGCAGGCAGAGACATTGTATAAAGGGTATGTCTCGTCATAAACCCATCTTCCACTGAAAATATCACAACTAGAATTTGAATTGAAGCCACTAATGATAGTATTAACTGCAGCACTGAACTGTGTAGAAGAAACAAGCTCCTCCGATAAATGAGTTTGAAAATATCCCTGACTTGCAATTAATGTAAAGAAGATGAATGGAAGGATGGCTGCCAAGCAGCACAAACTACGATGCCCAATCTTGCGATATCCTCCTGATCCAAAGCTATGAGTTCTTTGACCAAATTGGCTAGTGACAGCTCCAATAGCATTTGACAACTTTTTGTGAAATACATCACTGACTAAAATCAAAGAACGAACCAATCCACGGCCCCTCATCTTGAACTAAATTGGCGGCCAACTATCAAAATAAGATAGTTTATCAGGCCTTTAGAGATGGCATAATCTGCTTTCCACTGGCTTCATCCATTATCCTGCTGCCTGTATTAGGAGCCCCAACACTGATCCTAAAGAGGCTATCTGTGATATGAATTAATTTGATTTCCTTATTCTCGTAATAGCAAAATGACGTACCAAAGGTAAGGTAAGGCAGACCAGCTGGGCATAAATAGGCGAGATTATTGATATTTTACGTTTTGCAGGGCTTGGATGATTTCTCTAGTAATTAGGTATAATCCCTTTGTCACCAGGATTGCCTAGTCTTCGAGCAGCAACCAGTATATGTCCTCAGCTGCAGAATCTCTTAGTGGCCAAACTTTGAACTCGGATTTCTTGATAATCATAGCTTGGCAATTGATCCCTGAGCCTATGCAGCTCAAAATCAAAACATATATAGAGTACAGAATGAGACAGCAGAAATCTTGCAGACATCCTTCCACATCTAGAAGACCGATCCCCAGTCTGATGATGCAACTTATTTCACCTCTTGGACTGATTATTACAGGCTGCGAGGTTGTGGGTTTCAATAGCTTGCATTTACTTGACCTGAAAATTTGCTCTTTGATTGAAACTCAAAATACCCAGTACAGGTATCAACGCCTATGCCTGAACAGCCCAAAATCCCCAGTAAACAGAAGCAAACAGATATAGTTGAGTTAGGCAGACTCACATGGACTGATTCCAACTTCTTTAAGCAACTTGAGTGGAAACAAAAAAGAAAATTAAAGATAGCCCCAAGTCTATAATGAGTTCTTCCACCATTTAAGAACACTAGAAATGATAAGCACAATAAATTGAAGAAATCGTACCGAAAAATCCATCTGAGACTAATAAAAAAAATATGAATTCTTTGATCCAAAAAAACATAATAAAAACAATAATAATTGAGAATCCAAAAACCCACTAGAGCACTAATAAGTGAACTTTTTCATCCAAAAAGCATTACAAAATCAATAATAATTGAGAACCGAAAAACCCATCTGAGACTAAATCACCAAAGCATGAATTCTTTCATCCCTGAGCATAAAAAATACAACTCTGGGACTACATCACCAAAGCATGAATTCTTTCATCCCTGAGCATAACAAATGTAATAATAATAGTGCAGCCATCTCAGATTAAACCGCTAAACTAAAAATCCTTTAACCCATGGGAAAAGAAATTAAAACAGTAAACCTCTTATTTTCTCTCCATTACAACACTGGAAACAATACCAATAGACACTATTGAATCAAAAAATAGCTTGCACAGAACCAACTAATGACAGTGTTAAACCCATCTGAAATTAAAACAGTAAACCTCTTCTTTTATCTCCCTTACAACACTATAAAGAATAAGACAACAGACAAACGAACAAATCATCCCCAAAGGTAGGCCTAAAGCTACCGAAAACAAAAACCCACCAGAGACTGAACCAGTAAAACTCCATTCTTCTATAATTTACCAGAACACAAAAACTCCTCTGACTAAGGATAAGTCAATACCTGCAAAAACGCCACATTAGACGCCGCCAGGGTCTCGGACATTCCACTGAGTATTTATTAAACTTCAGTGGACAATTGTCGTTGAAAAATACTCGCAGCACGAACAGGTCACTAGATCTATCCGTCTTGAAGACTGGATATTATTTATACAAACTCACTCCACCCACCAAACATGCTACTTACCAAACACTAACAGCAAAATGGTGTGAGGATTACTTCAGACAAATTAGGTGGACCTCTTGACATTTAACGAAGCGCCAGCCGGTTAAGTGATGTGATATGATACTTCCAGAATGGCCCATCTTACCATGGATCGGATGAAATCTATTGGAAGATTATCTTGTCAGTGAAGAAAAATTTTGCTTGTTTCAGAAGTCGGCTGTTTTGTAAGGTCGATGTTCTACAATAGAATAGAATAGATCATGCACATGCGTTGTTGCAGGTATCTTTGTCGGAATTTGTCTACTTAAAATTCTTCGCTAATATAGCCTCTACAGTTAATGCGTCTCGAAGAGCGTTTTATAATTTAGTCAGGAGGACGTCGACCCGATTGGCCGGTCGGAAAGACTGTACGTAAAGCTTTCCCTACAGGTGTATAAAGTTAAGCCACATATATCAAGGGACCCCCAAAGCACACCAGTGCTTTCCTGTATTTATTTGCAAGGCTTTCCGCGTCTATGACCAGGACCAGGGAATTTAATGCTTCTTAGAATTTTTGTGTTTTTTATATTTTTTAAGTGGTGCAAATTTTTAAACATGAAGGTGCAGAATCAATCCAAATAGTTTGGAGTGCATTTTTGGGAGCTGGGAGACTGCCATTTATAATATTTGTGATGAGAAAATTTGCTTTCTAGTTGTAATATTTTTTTGGTTTGTGATTGATTTGTAAAATATAATAATTATTGTTGGCAAAATATTTAATGTATACAAGTGAGGAATTTAAGGTTTCTTAAATTTTGTATTTTTTTAGAACTCTTTAAAATGTAAATTTCCAAATAAAAAAGGTAGAAGCAATTCAAATAGTTTGGAATCATTTCATAGAGGAGAGTGTATTTGTGACGAGGAAAGTAACTATGATATTTTTTTATTTTTTAATTGAATCACAAAGTATATTATTTATTGTTGGCAAAGTATTTAATGTATAAAAGTGAAGAATTTAAAGCTTTTTAAAATTTTGTGTTTTTCAAAATATTCTTTAAAGTTGTGTAAATTTTCAAACATGAATGGTTGAGTGTCATCCAAATAGCTTGGAGTGCATATGAAAAGAAAATTTGTTCGGATGTAATATTTTCCATTTTTTAGTTGACCCACAAAGCATACTATTTATTGTTGGCAAAGCATTTAATTTATAAAAGTGGAGACTTTAATGATTCTCAAGAATTTTGTGATTTTTTTAAAATTAGTATAAATTTTCAAATATGAAGCGTGCATAATCAATTCAAATAGTTTGGATTTGTATTTCATAGAGCTTGGAATGCGTGTAGATTCTTGTGTAATGTATTTGTGAGAAGAAAATTTGTGTAACTATAATTTCTTCATTTTTTAATTGACTGGCAAAGCATAATAGTACTTTTTGGTATTTATTGTTGGCAAAGTTTTTAGTGCATAAAAGTGGAGAATTTATTGTTTTTTGGATTATTATTTTTTTCAACAACTCCTTAAAAGTTGTGCAAATTTTGAAACATGTAAGGTACATAATCAATCAAAATAATTTGGAGTGCGTATAGACATAAAGACATCTGAGCAAGTATAATCTCTTTCATTTTTTAATTGATCCATAAACATATTAATATTTTTATTGTATATTGTTCCCAAAACATCTAAGATTGAATATTTATCAAAAATATATATATTTAATGAATTACATTACTAATTCTTTTTTTATGACAACTTCTATATCAATGTATTTTTTATGAAAATTATTCTTAATTAAAATGAAAGTGTGTCACATATTAGACTTTAAATGGATAGCAATGGACCTGCTTTAATAAGAATTACAGCAATTTTCTTTGATTTTTTAGTTTCTTTGTAGTTTGTTATTAATTTTTTAATCGCTAGTGAAAGTTGTTTAATATTTTATATATACTTACTAAAGAATTATTTTATTTTTATTAAATGGTATTTATTATGATTAAAAAGTATTATAGTATTTGTATTATTATGAATTTAATTTAATATAGATTATAATTATATTTATATTGAAAGTATTTATTTTATTATTATATTGAGAGGCATTTTATTTTTTTTTAATATAAATGGACATAAGAAAAAAAAATGGAAATAACACATAAATAGAAAAAATAATAATAATAAATCAAATCAAATAAAAAATTCTTAAAGAAATACTAAAAATAAATACATTATAAAAGTATTTTAATATTTTTTTGGATTTTATGCCATAATAAAATATTTGGTGTAAGATTACTTTATTACTTGTGAAAGTGTTCTAATAATTGTATACAAATTATATTTAATATATGTAGAAAGTACCAAAAATATATTATTATTATTATTACTTACAAATATAATGTTCCATGACCATTGAACTTAAAGCAAGCAAAATAATATGAAAAACTAGAGAAAGTGTTTGAGAAACTTTAATGACAAGGTGGCATCCTTGACAAATATAACACATAATTAATTAAATGTAGCTATCTAGCTCATTTCAAAAACTATTTGGAAAGTACTAAAATTTGTATGAAGTATTCTATTTCCATTGAGGATATCTTAAAAAAAAAAATCTAAAACCATATCATTTGTATTTTGGTATGCATTCTCTAGTGTTTTAAGTGCACAATATATATGGATATTATATTGACTTCATTCAAATTAATTTATAAACATTAGCATTTGATTGACAATAATATCTTTGAATATCATGACAATAATAATTTAGAATATCTTGACAATAAAATAATACATATATACACAACAAAAATAATTAAAAGGTACAATGAGATTATGGAAAATAAAATAAAATAAATAATTAAAAAATGATATATTTATATAAAAAATTTGACAAAGAGAAAGGAAAATGAAAAGGATTTCACTAGAGAAGTTGGATATTGATATATTCTTCGTCATAGACTTGCAATGCAAGAAAGAGAGAGGGAAAAAAATGGGTGGCTATTTAGGGGCTTGTCCTAGTCAAACCTTGCATAAGTATTCCTACCTCCAAGAATAGTTATATTTTTAATAGATTTTTAAAATAAAATGACAAAAACAAAATAGTATAGAATGCTAAAAAATAATATTAATAGCAATATGAAATGTATTCCTGAATACAATATTGTCAACACTTAAGAATTACAAATATAAATATAATGGAAATATGAGAGAGTGGGAACAACAATCAAGAATAATGTCATTTTGAAGGTCTATAACAACTAGGAAGAACACTATTTTCTTGCACAAATTGTTACGACAACTCCATAAAATTATAAGTGAGCAAGAAAATTTCACATGCACCAAGAACTTAGTAGAGCTTCATAGAATGACAATAAAGGTTGGTGTTTTTCTTGGGAGAATGCTTCAGAGATTGCTCAAAAGAGTGATAGAGTAAAATAAATAAATAAATAATGTGAGAGATAGTCAAAATTAGAAGTGAAGAAAGGAAATAGGGTTAGATAATGACTTAGAATATGCCAAAGTCATTACCTTCCAAACAGATAGTCGTGAAAAGGAAAAAGTAACACTTGAATGATCACTAAAATCATAAATTATCATAGAATGCTAGTGTGTTATGCAAATGTCTACATGAGTGCTCTTGATTAGACAATCCAAAATCTGGAAACATCTAAAAGAATAAAAACATCACAAGGATTATACAAAACATCAAAAAAGGAACTAACATCCTAACATTAAGACAACTCAAACTACCACACCAAATTGAGTGCAAAACAATGTGAATTTGCAAGGATATGTATTTTTTATGTTACATTTTGACCCCTACTTTTGTGGTTATATTATCTATGCTAGATAGACACTTTAAAGTAAATGTGAGAAAATGCTAAAAACTAATATATATTGAAGGATACTATAAAGGATGTAGAAATCTCTTCAGGTGGAGGAACCATGCCTCTAAGTTGATAACCTACAAAATAAATATACTAATTAGTAAAAATCTACACAAGAAATAAACAGTAGACACATAAAGTCTTGCAAAAAAAATATGTTAAGTAAATCACAAAGCTAAAAAAAGCATAAGCACATACAAAAGATAATACAATACAAATAGTCATGCAAAATAAACATACAAGAGACATAGAAGAGAAAGGGAGAGAAAGGATAATTAAGGGGATAAATATCAAGGTGTATTTTCTAGTAATGTACTAGTAGGAAAAATGATGAGTATGGCTAATAGATTGTGTTATGCTAGAGTCCATATGATACGTTCATGAATTATAGGCACTACAAATTATGTTATAAGGTGACCATAAAGAATACCAAACAAAGGTAGGACATTTGAAGACCCACAAGCTAGCAAGCTACATTATTCTAGGTGGTTCATTTGCTACTCATATTGGAAAATCACATGCTATAGGGAGTGTGAAAGTGAGGTGTGTGTAAATGAAAGCCCCCCTTAAAATAATTGCATGATACAAAGAGCGTAGATTAGTTTAAGGTAGAAAATGGGGGAAAATATTCCTAAAATAAAAGAGCATCCATGAGGATTATTTAAGAATGAAATACATCATTATACTCATGAAATGGCATACCACAACATAGAGTTGTATTATAAAAATAAACATCACTTGAAAGCACACACATTGAGGGATACATTAGCTTAGAGTTAATATACATATAAAAAGTAATCATAAATATCATGTAGAGGAAGAATGTCTAAATTGACATCATTCTCTAAGCTAAATCATATTATGAATACAAAGGAAGAATTGTACATGAAAACAAAATAAAATTTTGGTTCAACATAGAAGAGGCCTAAATGTCTTGATGCTTTGTATAATCCCCAAAAGTGAAAAATAGATCAATGAAACGATATTTTTTTAGCTCTTGTATCCATTTACCTGCAAGGGTAAAATAAGTCCTTCGGGAGAGACTAAAACAAAAAAAAATAAAAAAATTATGAGGATCACATAACAAACACATAAAAAACAATTGAAATGAAGGTGCATCTCTTAGGATAATCCTCAAATAGAGAATATCCCTCCCAATCTAGATCACAAGGCGAAATCTAGGATGAGCTACAAGAGGGAGAAGAATTATAGTTGTACTAAGTGTCTCACCTATAACAAAACATGAGGAGTTCGTGTTGAAGTTGATGATTGAAATCCACAAGACCCATAAATCACCTACAAGAAATTATCCTATCACAAAAGAAAGATCAAAGCAATTGATTTTCTATGCAACCAAGGTAGAAAATATTGAATCCAGAAGAGCACCGATATGTGCAATGTATTAACTTGAATGGTTTTGAATTGAATTATTACAATGAATGTGCAAGCTTTATAAAAGCATGCAAAAGCAAACCCTAGATGAGGATTTGACTAGATAGTGACAAGTGTTCTAATCTCATGCAATGAGACAACTTGTCCTATATTTAATTCAAACTAATAATAAAAAAGCACTCTTAATTTTAGCTTAAGTGAACTAAAGTAATAAGGGACTTAATAATTAATTATCAAGTGATTATCCTAATTACTCCAACACCCCCCCTTAAGATCAATTTAGGGAGAAGCTATAAAATCTTGATGTAGAATGCAATGATGGATGCATGGATGGGTCTCAGATACAAGTCTTGATGAGGTACCCATGTACAAATAAATGAAACTCTAATAACTAGGGAAAAGGAGGAAACCTCATGGGAAAACTCGTCTCCAAAAGAGAGAAAATAAAATGATTGCACTAGTGAAAGAAGGATAGGAGAACTCAATGTGACCCCCCAAGGACTACTTTTGTTGTGAAATTACAATAGATGTCCCCCGATAGGAGAGATAAAATGAGGATATGAATCCCCCCATAAAGAAGTAGCTCTTGTGCCAATGAGGTACACCTGAAGACAAAATATGATCCACTGCCCGCAAACAAAATTTCTCCCCTTAGGAAGAAACAAATCCATTGGTGATTGGAGAAGCCAATCCAAAAGGATGGGTGAATCTGGAATCCAAATCCAAATGATGTGCACCTCTAAAAATTGCTCACATATCCACATGTCGAAAAGTGATGATGTTGATCCAAGATCATGTGAAGACTGATGGAGAACAAGTTACAAAGGTGATGAAGATGGTGGACCAATGGCGTTGATGTGGCTATCAACAAAGAGGAGATGAATGTCCTCAAAATAATCCTCCATATCTTCAATTTGAGTCTACAAAAAAGGACGATATGTCTACAAGATGTGAATCCCAGGTAGTTGTGTCAGGAAGATGTAAGTCCTGCTGCACTAAACTAACAGGAGACAAAGATTTGGCGATGTCAAACTGATTAGGAACAATAGGAGATGATGATATAGTCTCAATCTGTAGAGTGGGAACATGAAGATAAGTCTTTGAACCATAAGAACATGTAAGACCTATGATATACTTGAGCTCCTCTAAAGTATCGTCATCAAAGGGTATGGAATCTACATCTACAAGAGGCATGAGACAATTTGCAGCAAGATCCTCTAGGTATGGAGAGATATGAGGGTCTCCATGGATCTCCCAAAGTCGTGTCCAAATGTGTGGGGACACTCAGTGTCTGATACAACACACATAGTGTCAAGATCAACACTAGAACATATAACCCCTACAAGATGATCTCTAACGATACCCCATGCTGATAAACTCCCTGGTGTGTTTGGTATAGGTATGAGGCCATACATATAAGGAAAAATATCAAGCCACCTAAGATGTGTCAGGATGTCATTTCACCAAGACTAGTTATCCTTATCCAAGTTGATCACAGAAGGATGAACAAAAAAACCCATGATACTCACTCAAATGAAAAAATCAGAGACTAATAATCTCAATATTGATAAAGTAGTTCAAATGATGTCATCCTACGTAAATAGATCCTTTCCAATTGCCAAGACGCCCAAGTAATTAGGAGAATTGTGAAAACATAAAAAACTAAATAAAATGTACCTGGGGTAGATTCTAGAAAAAGTGCATGAATAGATCTAAAGAGCTCTGAAATATCTTTCCAATGCCACTTGAATCATGAAAGTTGAAGATACAGGCAAATTTTTTATGAGCTCGAAAGCACAAAATGAAGATCTAACTTTGACTGAGAATAATGGGAAGCAGCAGAAAAATATGGTTATTATACCTACACCACTAGAAATTTCTTATAACCAACTTTTCGACGATTTCTTGTTTGCCCAATTTCAACATAGTACACAAAAGTTATGGCCAATTTACGAAAATAGGTCAGAAAAGGGAAAAAAGCTTGGTTGGTGGCCAGTGGGTGGCAAAAATTTTTTAAAAGCTTTTTTTCTTTTTGCTTTTTTGGTTTGCTTTTTGTGTTTTTTGCAAAAAAAATAAAATGGAAAAAGAAAAAAGAAAAAATGATGATGTTGATTTTTTTTATTTTTTTTTGGAAAAATAGATTAAAAAACCAGAAGATTTTTCTCAAGATAGAAACTCTCAAAATATGGATAGGAGGCTACAGATCTGGAGCTCTGATACCATGTTGAATTTGATGATTGAACTCCACAACACTCAGAAATCACCTATAAGCAATTATCCTATCACAAAAGAAAGATCAAAGCAATTGATTTGCTATGCAACCAAAAGAGAAAAGATTAAATCTAGAAAAGCATTGATATGTGCAATGTATTAACCTGAATGGTTCTAAATTGAAAATTATTACAATGAATATGCAAGGTTTATAAAATCATGCAAAAGCAAACCCTAGATGAGGATTTGACTAGATAGTGACAGTTGTTCTAATTTCCTGCAATGAGACAACTTGTCCTATATTTAATTAAAACTAATAACAAAAAAGCACTCTAAAGTTTAGCTTAAGTGAACTAAAGTAATAAGAGACTTAATAATTAATTAACAAATAATTAATTATCAAGTGATTATCCTAATTACTCCAATAGTTAGTATCAACTACAATGCCATCCTAAATGTCTTATGAGGCTAGTGTTGTTGATCATATGAATACCGATGACATTATTGGAATATATGTGAAGGATCAAATATTCAAGCTTGAAGAGAGGAATCTTGAGAGTCACTACTAGGATATGCTACTAATTATAACAATTTACCTATAATAACCACAATGAGATTGCATGAATAAACACATAAAAGCCAAAATCTTTTTCATGGAGGAAATAGGATGAGAGATGTCTATAGTCATCAAATAAAGTGGGTTAATATTGGGTTTATGGGTAATAGGAGGGGGATGAAAATATGGTTTACGCTTGGGCATAGGGTGGAGGATATCGATTTTAATGGTGGTAGGATGAAGGAAATTAGGATAAATTTGGTGTTGAGTGCATTAGAAAGGGACAAGAGAAGTGATAAAAGTGTTAAAGTTGACACTAACATAAGGCATGTATAGAGGCTTAGAGAAACACATCACATCAAGGGTTTCAAGAGAGGAGGGTCTATTGATGGGGCCAACATTCTCTAAACATTTTTAGGATTCTTCTTGATCTATAACTAAGGAGAGACAAAGGGAGCCACATATAAAGAACTAGCAATGAGAGATGTATGAGAAGGAGGAATTACCAAGTTAGGAGATGATTTCATTGGAGGGGATCCAAAGTATTAGGGACCTCTAAGGCAGCTGACTCTCTAGCTATATCACATCAATGATTATTTTGATGTGTTGGGAAGATGGTTCCATTGGTGATAGGCTTTAGACTGAGCTAGAAGAGGTAAGGGAGAATTTAACAACCTAGTTTTCTTTCACTTCTTTATCTTGGGGATAGGAGGGACAAAAGTAATCATTGGGAGTTAAAATACTTTAGGAGTGTGGGATGGATCACTTGCCATGGGTCACTTGCCTCTTATTGTTGAAGGGGTAGGTGGAGGAACATGGGTGACTAATGGAAGGTGAGAATTCATTTGCATATGGATTTTTTTACATAATGGGTTGTATTTCCTTTATTTCCAAAGGAGTGAGTGAAAGAACAAAGGAAATCATAGGAGGGCGAGAAAATTGAGGGGGGAGGTCTATGCATCAAGGGTGGATTTCCTCCTATGGATTGAAAGGTAAGGGGAGTAATTGATGCCACCACTAGATTTTGGGAGACCATAGGGGAAATGGGAGGACATCCCAATAGAAATTAACTTCCCTTAACCACCACAATGGTGGGTAAAGAAACTAAAGCAAACTACAAGGGCTAGGAAATTAAAGGGGAAGAAGATGAAAGGCTAGTACAAAAGGCATCTGAATGACTCACTTTAAATTTTTTATAACATTTGAATAAGATATCAAAACATGGTCTAAGAGATCATATCGAAGTGGGTCATAAATAATCAAGTGAAAAAAATTCACAAGAAATAAATTGATATCTATTGTGGTAGATAGTATGCACAACTCCATCATGTGGAAACTTGAGATACTTATGGATAAAAAAAAGTGATTGTCTTCATTGAATAAAGTCATGGATGGCCTATATTTGTATCAAAGTGATCAAAAAATGAATGGTTGTGAAGATAATGTTTAGGAACTTAGGTCCTACCTGGATAGAGAGGGTGATCAAACCCAATTTTAGAAGAATAATGTTGATGTGAGTCCATATAGAGACTTTTGATCATTCATATTCATATCTATATAGTTTTTTGTCTTATAATATTTCCTTGGTAACCGCATTTACCATGCTAATAGGACCAAAAATGACTCTATTAGTATATATCCCATTGACTCAAGTAGGAATGTAGGAGGACCATCATTGATTCTAGTAGGCACATCAACATGTAAGATAAAGATACGATAAGGTCAAGAAAAAATTGCACCTAAGATGAGTGAGGTAAAGCTTCCACCATTCCTACTACATCATTTAGAAAGAAAAGGATGAAGGCCTATTAGTATTAGAATCCAACATATGAGAATTAGGTGTGAATCTAATGAATTTGGAAGAATGTTTATGGAAGGGATCAATGTAGATTTGCAAATGTTGATTAGGTTTGAACACAAATTAATTGGTTCTATCATTTCCATCAAATATCTATATGACACCTGAATCGGCATGCTCCTAAATTATATGCCATATATGTAAGCATCATTAAATATTATGGTTGGTCACTCCATAGAATTGATCAAATTTATTCAAGTCATAATAAGGTGGCAAGGTTTGGTTTGTATCAAGATTCAAATAGGTGGAAATTTCACCAAATTGTTCTTGAGAAAGTATTTTAGAATGCTATGAAGAGATTTAGAAAGTTTAGTAAACTTTGTTCATTTTTTAGTAGTAGAGACAACCAAATTAGTAGGAATAATAACATTCATATTATTTTTGAATAATTTATAATAATAATAATAATTATAGTTGTTTAGGAAGAGGAAGAAACTCCTAATGTACAATTAGGAGTCTATGAGGCAAGAGCCTCAAATTGACTAATTATTGATAGTTAGAAAGTGTGGACAATGATTTTGGTTACCTGAGGGTTCTCTAACTCTTATAGGTTTTTCACCTAAAAGGAGAGAAATGGGCCCAAAATGCTAATGTCTACACTAAAGATTAATGTAAAAGGGATGTAATATGTCTAAATGTAACAAACTAAAAAATAAATGATTTATTGATGCTAAACCTAAGAAATGCAAAGTGTTGGAAAACACAATGATGTATGCAAAAACACCCAAGAATGCAAGTAAATGATGAAAGAATTGAACAGAACTGGAGAGGTGCACCTGGAATCTAGAATCTGATGTAGAGAGGTTCTAAAATCCTATAAAGTTTACCAGAAATGTTGATTGGGACACTTACGCCAAGCTAGGTGACTTAGTCCAATTTTAGAGAAAATTTGTTGAAACAAGAATCTGCCAAATGGGTGTCAAGAAATGTGAAATCAATTTTTAGGCCTAGCAGTGGGACTAATTTTCCACAGATGGTGATAGTCCACTTGGAGATTTCTATAATTTTAGAACAGGATTATATAACTTTCAGTCTACACTTGCTTTTCTGACAAGTGTCTAATCCTAATTCTACAAAAGACAGGTTGAAAGAGGTCTCCAAGCTTCAATTAGGGTTATGTTGACTTTGATGGATTGTTGACCACTTTTTGACACCAATCTCTTTGAAAAATATGCATACAAGACCTGCAAACACACATGCAAATAGGGGGAAAAGGGTTAAGGGTTAGAGTATAGGGGTTTTCCATGGTCAAACCCCGATTTGGTAATCAAACCCTATAAAATGAAATGAGAAGAGAATGATAAATAAACATGCAATGTCATAAACTTACCAAACCCTTGATGTAGAAATATGAAGATATGAAATGAAGTGCTCCAATGGATGACTTGATTATGCTTAGAGTGCTTAAATGCTTGAGAATGATTAAGTGAATGGATGAATTGCTTGAGTGAATGAATTAGTTGATTAAGAGATGAAAAATGAGGAGAAAAACCCTTATTTATACTTGATTTTCCATCAATTCTCAAAAATAACACATCACAAGCCAACCTCAAGGGTGAGAGAATAAAATCTCGCCAAGAAATTAAAATTATTTTGATTTTTGTGCCTAGTGGGACTAAGTCGTCCCAGGTGGCGACTTGGTCCCACTAGGACAATTTCACTAGGTTTCAGAAATTAAAGTGTATTAAATGTTGTTTAACAGGAATATCCTCAAAAATACACTTATGTATGGCCAGAAAGTGCATTGTAGGGTCATTTAAACATGAGAAAGGGTTGAATTAGTGAGGACAAGTCTAGAAAACCATGAGAGTTTGTTACAACTCTTTAAAACACTTTGAAATAAGGCTTGGTAAGTGATAAAAAGGAGATATGTGAGTGAATTATAATGAAAGGGTCCTAGAAAAGTGTGAAAGTAGGTTACAACACTTCACAACACTTTACAAGACATCCTAAAAGTCTTAATGATTCACAAGGGTCCAAGACCTAATGTGAATGTGTTGGCCACATTACAACATTAAATCTAGGAAAAATCAAGCCAAAGTCCATAAGAGAGACTCAAATGAGCATAAAAATGTCATCTATACATTTTTTGGCAACATATTAAGCCTCCACTTTAGTGAGAGGATGAACTTGCTTCAAACCCACACTAAAGTAGCCCAACATGCACATCAAGAGGGATCCAAGTGCACTCATGCTAGTAAGATGAGACAACAATAATCAAGAAGGATGATCAAGCCCTCAAGATCAAGATCTCATGGCAAACCAAACATAGACACAAAGGAACACACATGAAAGTGATTAAAAAGGATGAAAGAAAGCTTTGATCATTTTTCCAGCCCGTTGTGGATCAAATCTAGGCTATTTGTTTGAAACAAGATATGTGTACTCACTCTGGGGTGATAGAAATCATTGCTATTTGCTAGGTGAGAAGGCTCGAGTATACTCACTCTAGGGGCACGAAACTTCTAGTTGTCTATGAGGTCCACAACATACTCACTCTAGGGCCATGAAACTTGTGGTTGTCCATGGGGTGAGAAATCCACAACATACTCACTCTAGGGCCATAGAACTTCTGGTTGTCCGCGGGGTGAGAAATCCTAAAAGGTGGCTATGGGGAAAGTCGTGCCTCATAATGGGCTTCCTACTCAACCATATCAAAGTTATACCTCTTGATAACTTTAATAAGGCACCACAAAGGACAATATCATTTTGTGCTTCATTTGACAAGCAAAGCTTTATATGCTTAGAACTCATGAACAAATGCAATGGCACCATCGGCATGCAAGTTGTGTTATGTAAGGTGGCCATATAGATGCAAAATGCAACATGCAAAAGGATGTTCAAATGAGTCTTGCTAAGTTCATGTGAGGTCTATAACTTAGGGAACATTGTGTCTAATGTCTCCAAGAGAGGACCAATCAAAGAATAGAAAATTCACAGCTTAGGGGATGCAGTGTGTTGCATTAGGTCACTAAGAGGAATGCAATATGCTAAGAGAGATCATGCTCATGAAATACATCACACCCAATGTCATCCACAAAGTGACAAACACATTGTATAAAGTAACAAGGTTGCACTAAGAACCAAGAGAAAGAAATATGCAAAATGAATTATGTCAATGTATGCCCCCACTTTAAAGGAATTGCTACACACCGTTTTGTGAGAAATTACTTTAAAGTAGAAAATGAAAAATACAAAAATAAACAATACATGAGAGCCAACTTGGAAAACCCCTATGTCAAGTCATACGTTTCCAAGTGAGGATGCATCATGTGAAAGAAAAGGAACAAAAGAAAGAAGGGTTGCCCCCAAAAGGAACACACCAAATACATAAGGGATCTATGGATTTGGGGTCAGTATGTTTGTTGCTGCAATATTTATATTAAAGAGCTCGAAACTACCATCATTCCCCAAATACATAGAATTAGAAGAATGACACAAAGAGAGCAAAAATAAAAGAAAAATAAATTTTGTTTTGGGTCAACATGGAAGAGACATTTTTGTCTCAACGCTTTGTGCCATCCCCAAAAGGAAAAACACAAGCAAAAGCAAAAAAGAAATTAAAATGATCGTTTGGGTCAACATGGAAGAGACATAGGGTGTATCAACTCTTTGTGTCATCCCCAAAAGGAAAAACATAAGCAAAAGCGATGTACAACATAGAGAAGAATGAAGGTACAAATAGAAGAGTGTAATAAAGAGAGGAGAACATGAAATAACACGTTATGGAGGATCACTATATGCACATATAAAAGAAAAGAAAAATACTAGTAATGCATATGTAAGTCAACCATCAAACGAGTCAACCACCTCCCATTCTCAATCAGGATAAGCGAAAAGTTAAGAACATAGCTAGGGGACAAGGACAAATGCATCACTAGGAGAAGGCTAACAACTTCTTGCCCCCACTAAGTGCAAGGAAATAATGAGTTGAGGTGGGTGATGGGAAATATCATGCAATAGTGAGAATGGAAGATTCTACAACTATTGCATGATGAGGGTATTGGTTAAAGTGTACTTGTTATCTGATAAATTCAATAGGTTCAGGAACCTTAGACTGATCCAATATATGTCATAAATCTTTACAATTATTAGTATGATATCCAAGGTTGCGGTGATAGGCACAATAATTTGTGTTGTCTTTGAAAATTTTGATTCTAATACGGGGTGGGAGAGTGATGAGACCATGACGAAGGAGTATTTTCAAAGCTTCTTCATTATCAAATAGAGGACAAGGAAATTGATAAGGTTTACGCATAGGTGGGATTGAATGTGGTGAAGTAGGACCAAGGGTGATTCCTTCATCTTGGTCATTGTCATTAGGCAAGGGTTGCTTACGAGGAAGGAGAACATTCAAATCGGGGGGGAATCAAAGATTGATGTGCCATCATCATGAAGTCTCCAATATTCAATAGGAGGCTTGTTGTTGGGAAGAGGATCTTGATAACCTAACTTTGTTGTGTTTTCATCTGTTGATCTTTGTTCTAAAAGTTGATGAATGCCATGTTCAATGGTTGTGTCACATCCTTGTTTGGTTAAGAAGGTAAAACCTTTGTCATAAGTCTCTTCAAGGTTGATTGGTGTGTTGGTAACTTTTTTATCGTAGAATGGTTGAGGAGGTGCGTGGTTAAAGGAACTGAGTCCACCTATTAGAGGGAACTTAGGTCCTTCATTTGTTTTAGGATGTAGGTATCCAAATGTATCAGGAGGTGAGACAGTAGGAAGGTTTGATTGTTTCATGGATGGATAAAAGGATGCATTAGCTTCAAGGTTTTCAAGGCATTCATTTAAGAACTTACTCATGATATCATCATCTTCTGCAATGATGTCAACAACATGAGGAGGACATTCATGAGAAGTTGAAGGAGCATGAGGAAGCTCAAGGTCATTAGGATCAGTTCCAAAGGCACAATTTGACATGTCCACTAAATATTTTAATGAAATCCAAAACTTATTAAAGCAAAAATCCATGATGAAAGAAAACTAAATGCAATAAACAACAAATCTAGAAAGTATGACAGAAGACAATGACAAAAAACAAAAATGTAGAAAATGGACAAAAAATGCTAGAAATTATAGTACAAAATGTGCAGGACTAAGTCACCCAGTGTGGCGAATTAGTCCCAATGAGGATTTTTTTGTGATTTTTTAGAAATTTTGAATGCAACTTGATGTCTTCCAGATGCACAGATGCAACTACAGTATGAAAATGCATAATTTTTATTGTTTTCAATGAAATAAAATGCAAAAATGCAAGCTATATGAGCTTGTCACTAATGCAATTTTTTAAAACCCTAGGATGCAAATTAAACAATGCAATGATTGTTGAAAAAAAAGGTGAAGAAAGCTTGCAATATGAACTTAAATGTGTGAATGCAAATCTGAAATATGTAGATTAACCTTAGCCTTAGTGTGAAGAAAGAATGAGAGAGAGATAGAACAATATAACACATGCAACAGTTTATGGAGAAACCCCAAGGGAAAAAACTCCACCACGAAAGAGAGCAAGTATATTACTGATAATCTTCAACATGCAGCAATAGACTTCTCTTATCATTCCCTATAAATCCAGCAACCCTGTTACCCAAAACTGAATTCTTAATAACACTAGCTCAAGGCCCCAATTTATAGAGATTTGTGAGGATGAAAACCACCATGGTTTCACCAAACAATAGGCAGCAATACCACCTAGAAAAACCCATGCCTCCCTCCTTGAAATGGTCAAAAATACCAAAAATAGCCTCTTAAATGCTCTTATAGCTGTCATAAGGCATCTTTTATGCATGGGCACCTGGGGTCTAAAAATAGCATATTCTGTCATGGGAATCTGTCATTCATAGCATCTTATGACAAATGTCATAGATGCTCTTACAACACCCTATTTTGACCCAACCTTATTTTAGAAGATTCCAAGGTGGGACGCAATTTGTCCTTTTCCATAAGGATAATGAATGCATTTACATAGTCTCTTTCCTGTTGTTGGTCAAACAGATGCAACTACAGTATGAAAATGCACAATGAAATAAAATGCAAAAATGCAAGCTATATGAGCTTGTCACTAATGCAATTTTTTAAAACCCTAGGATGCAAATTAAACAATGCAATGATAATGCAAGGTAAACCTAGGATGTTATTGAAATCAGAAGCAAATATGTTCAAAATTTGGGTTCACCAAAATGTGGACAATGATTTTGGTTACCCAAGGGTTCTCTAACTCTTCTAGGTTTTTCACCTAAAAGGAGAGAAATGGGCCCAAAATGCTAATGTCTACACTCAAGATTAATGTAAAAGGGATGTAATATGTCTAAATGTAACAAACTGAAAAAAGAAATGATTTATTGATGCTAAACCTAAGAAATGCAAAGTGTTGGAAAACAAAGTGATGTATGCAAAAACACTTAAGAATGCAAGTAAATGATGAAAGAATTGAATAGAAATGGAGAGGTGCACTTGGAATCTGGAATCTAATGCAGAGAGGCTCTGGAATCCTACATAGTTGACCAGAAATATTGATTGGGACACTTACGCCAAGATGGGTGACTTAGTCCAGTTTTAGAGAAAATCTGTCAGAACAAGAATCTACCAAATGGGTGTCCAGAAATGTGAAAATCAATTTTTAGGCCTGGTAGTGCAACTAATTATCCACAGATACTGACTTAGTCCACCTAGAGATTTCTAGAATTTTGGAATAGAATTTTGTAGCTTTTGGTCTACACTTGCTTTTCTAATAAGTGTTTGATCCTAATTCTGAAAAAAATGGGTTGAAAGAGGTCTCCAAGCTTCAATTAGGGTTATGTTGACTTTGATGGATTGTTGACCATTTTTTTACACCAAACTCACAAATTTGCATACAAGACCTACAAACACACATGCAAAGAGGGGAAAAAGGGTTAAGGGCTAGAGTATATGGATTTGCCTTGGTCAAACCCTAATTTGGTAATCAAACCCTATGAAATGAAATGAAATGAAATGAGAAGAGAATGATAAATAAACAACATGCAATGTTATAAACTTACCAAACCCTTGATGTAGAAATCTGAATATATGCAATAAAGTGCTCCAATGGATGACTTGATTATTTTAGAGAGCTTGAATGCTTGAGAATGATTAAGTGAATGGATGAATTGCTTGAGTGAATGAATTAGTTGATTAGGAGATGAAAAATGAGGAGAAAAACCCTTATTTATACTTCATTTTCCATTAATTCCCAAAAATAACACATCATAGGCCGACCTCAAGGCTAAGAGAATAAAATCCCGCCAAGAAATTAAAATTATTTTGAGTTTTGTGCCTAGTGGGACTAAGTCGGCCCAGGTGGCAACTTGGTCTCACTAGGGAAATTTCACTGGGTTTTGGAAATTCAAGTGCATTAAATGTTGTTTAATGGGAAAATCCTAAAAAATACACTTAAGTATGGTTGGAAAGTGCATTAAGGGGTCTGTTAAACATGAGAAAGGGTTGAATTGGTGAGGAAAATTCTAGAAAAGCATGAGAATTTGTTACAACTCTTTACAACACTTTCAAATAAGACTTGGTAGGTTATAAAAAAGAGATATTTAAGTGAATTATAATGAAAGGGTCCTAGAAAAGTGTGAAAGTGGGTTACAACACTTCATAACATTTTTACAAGACATCCTAGAAGTCTTAGCGATTCACAAGGATCCAAGACCTAATGTGAATATGTTGGCCACATTACAACACTAAATCTAGGAAAAATAAAGCCAAAGTCCATAAGAGAGACTCAAGTGAGCATAAAAATGTCAACTACACATTTTTTGGCAACACATCAAGCCCCCACTTTAGTGAGAAGATGAACTTGCTTCAAACTCACACTAAAGCAACCCAACATGCACATCAAGAGGGATCCAAATGCACTCATGTTGGTAGGATGAGACAGCAATAATCAAGAGGGATGATCAAGCCCCCAGGATCAAGATCTCATGGAAAACCAAACATAGACACAAAGGAACACACATGAAAGTGATGAAAAAGGATGAAAGAAAGCTTTGATCATTTTTCCAGCCCATTGTGGATCAGATTTAGGCTATTTATTTGAAACAAGAAATGTGTACTCACTCTGGGGTGATGAAACTCATGGTTGTACGCCAGGTGAGAAGGCCCAATTATACTCACTCTAAGGCCATGAAACTTCTGGTTGTCCACAGGGTGAGAATTACACAACATATTCACTCTGGGGCCATGGAACTTCTGGTTGTCTGTGGGGTGAGAAATCCCGAAAGGTGGCTATGGGGAAAGTCGTGCCTCGAAATGGGCTTCCTACTCAACCATATCAAAGTTACCTCCTGATAACTTTAATAAGGCACCACAAAGGACAATGTTGTTTCATGTTTCATGAGACAAGAAAAGCTTCGTACGCTTAGAACTCATGAACAAATGCAATGGAACCACAGGCATGCAAGTTGTGTTATGCAAGGTGGCCATATAAATGCAAAATGCAACATGAAAAAGGATGTTCAAATGAGTCTTTCTAAGTTCATGCGAGGTCTATAACTTAGGGAACATTGTGTCTAATGTCTCTAAGAGAGGACCAATCAAAGAATAGAAAATTCACAACTTAGGGGATGTAGTGTGTTGCATTAGGCCACTAAGAGGAATATAATATGCTAAGAGAGATCACGTTCATGAAAAACAGCACACCCAATGTCATCCACAAAGTGACAAACACATCGTATAAAGTAACAAGGCTACACTAAAAACCAAGAGATTGAAAGATGCAAAATGAATTATGCCAATGTATTCCCCCACTTTAAAGGAATTGTTGCACACTGTTTTGTGAGAAATTACTTTAAAGTAGCAAATGAAAAATGTAAAAAGAAGCTTGGAAAGCCCCTATGCCAAGTCATATGTTTTCGAGTAAGGTTGTGTCATGTGAAAGAAAAGGAACAAAAGAAAGAAGGGTTGCCCCCAAAAGGAACACACCAAACACATAAGGGATCTATAGATTTGGGGTCAGTATGTTTGTTGCTACAATTTTTTTATTAAAGAGCTCAAAACTTTCATCATTCCCCAAATACATAGAACTGGAAGAATGACACAAAGAGAGTGAAAACAAAAGAAAAATAAAATCCATTTTGGTCAACATGGAAGAGGCATTTCTATCTCAACGCTTTGCATCATCCTCAAAAGGAAAAACACAAGAAAAAGTGAAAAATAAAGTAAATGGACCATTTGGGTCAACATGGAAGAGACGTAGGGCATCTCAACGCTTTGCTTCATCCCCAAAAGGAAAAGCACAAGCAAAAGTGATGTACGACATAGATAAGAATGAAGGTACAAATAAAAGAATGTCACAAAGAGAGGAGAACATGAAACGACATGTTATGGGGGATTACGATATGCACATATAAAAGAAAAGAAATATACTAGTAATGCATATGTAATTCAACCATCAAACAAGTCACCCACCTCCCATGCTCAGTCAGGATAAGCGAAAGGTGAAGAACATAGCTAGGAGATAAGGACAAATGCATCACTAGGACAAGACTAACAACTTCTTGCCCCCATTGAGTGCAAGGAAAGAATGAGCTGAGGTAGGTGATGGGAAAGATCATGCAATAGTGAGAATGGAAGATTCTACAACTATTGCATGATGAGGGTATTTGGTAAAGTGTACTTGTTATCTGATAAATTTAATAGGTTCAGGAACCTTAGATTGATCCATTATATGTCGTAAAGCTTTACAATTATTAGTATGATGTCCAAGGGTGCAGTGATAGGCACAATACTTTGTGTTGTCTTTGACAAATTTGATTCTAGTATGGGGTGGGAGAGTGATGAGACCATGACGAAGGAGTATTTTCAAACTTCTTCATTATTAGATTGAGGACAAGGAAATTGAAAAGGTTTACCCATAGGTTGGATTGAATGTGGTGAAGTAGGACCAAGGGTGATTCCTCTATCTTGGTCATTGTCATTAGGCAAGGGTTGCTCATGAGGAAGGGAAACATTCAAATTGGGGGGGGAATCAAAGATCACTATGCCATCATCATGAAGTCTCTAATATTCAATAGGAGGCTTGTTGTTAGGAGGGGGATCTTGATAAGCTAACCCTGTTGTGTTTTCATCTATTGGTCTTTGTTCTAAAAGTTGATGAATGCCATGTTCAGTGGTTGTGTCACATCCTTGTTTGCTTAAGATGGTAAAACCTTTGCCATAAGTCTCTTCAAGGTTGATTGGTGTGTTGGTAACTTTGTTATCATAGAATGGTTGAGGAGGTGCGTGGTTAGAGGAACTAGGTCCACTTGTTGGAGGGAACTTAGGTCCTTCATTTGTTTTAGGATGTAGGTATCCAAGTGTATCAAGAGGTGAGACAATAGGAAGGTCTGATTGTTTCATGGATGGATAAAAGGATGCATTAGCTGCAAGGTTGTCAAGGCATTCCCTTAAGAACTTACTCATGCTATCATCATCTTCTCCAATGATGTCAACAACATGAGGAGGACATTCATGAGAAGTTGAAGGAGCATGAGGAAGCTAAAGGTCATAAGGATCAATTCCAAAGGCACAATTTGACATGTCCACTAAATATTTTAATGAAATCCAAAACTTATTAAAGCAAAAAGCCATGATGAAAGCAAACTAAATGCAATAAACAACAAATCTGGAAAGTATGATAGAAGATAATAACAGAAAATAGAAATGCAGAAAATGGATAGAAAATGCCCAAAATTATAGTGCAAAATGTGCAGAAGGACTAAGTCGCCCAGTGTGGTGAATTGGTCCTAGTGAGGATTTTTTTGTGATTTTTAAGAAATTTTGAATGCAACTTGATTTCTTTCAGATGCAAAACTGCAACTACAATATGAAAATGCAGATTTTTTGCTGTTTTCAATGAAATAAAATGCCAAAATGCAAGCTATATGAGCTTGTCACTAATGCAATTTTTAAAACCCTAGGATGCAAATTAAACAATGCAATACTTAATGCAATGCTAATGCAAGGTAAACCTAGGATGTTGTTGAAATCATAAGCAAATATGTTCAAAAGTTGGGTTCACCAAAATGTGGACAATGATTTTGGTTACCCAAGGGTTCTCTAACTCTTTTAGGTTTTTTATCTAAAAGAAGAGAAATGGGCCCAGAATGCTAATGTCTACACTCAAGATTAATGTAAAAGGGATGTAATATGTCTAAATGTAACTGTTGCCAATTTTTCACTACAACTCAATTGGTGGAGTTGATTAATTTGTTATATCTTAAAGTGGAAGTATAGTCATGTTGCTTGTGCATTAAGTGTTGTTTTCACTATATTTATCAAGTATTAGTTGTGCAAGTGTTTTCAGTAAAAAGAGTTTCAGAAGTATTGCTCAATGTTTTGTAGAAAAAATGAAGTAGAAAACTAAATATACAAATGATTAAGCATAACAAAGTGCTTTCATTTATTTCATGATGCTATTACAATATTGCATTTGATTGTAAGAATACAAATGATTGTACAACTTTGCATTTCAATGCATTTCTTTCAAAATGGAAATGAAAGAAGAAACTAAAGGATCCACACAAGTCATGGTTTTAGTTAATTCCATTCATTGCAAAAAATAAATTCTACAACTGAAGGTGAAAAGAAATAAGAAGTAAATAGCAGAAGACATATCCATCATTGCCTGATTCTTGATCTTCGGTTGAGACGCTTGCTGCTTGCTCCGTCTTGCTTTCGATCCCAAGTATACCTGCAAAAATTGGGAGAGTCTTGTTAGAGCTCCGAATATGAGTTATACATCCTCTACCAACAAAAATATACTTCATTCCTTGAAATGCATGGAATCAAATAAAAGAAAAGTGTAGAAGCAAGAGCTGAAAGTGTAAACATCATAATAATATATTTTTTTTGCTAACACTATTTTTTTCCTGTGCAGCTATAGGAAAAGTCATGAAGTTGATCATGTTATGAAGACATAAAGCATGTGGAGTAAAATGGTCTCCCACAAGGGTAGAGCTCAGCATGCTGCCCCTTAAACTTACAAGTGGGCTGAGTAAGAGAGTACAATTATCATGCTCATCTAAGTTATTCATGAAGGAGTAAAACAAAATTTCAGTCATCAAGCAATCAAGTTTATTATTCACTCATAACAATCAAGTTTGAACATGAAATGAAAGCTACATGTGGGAAATGAACTTGATTGATTCAATTAAACTGAGATGTGTCTTTTAAATACTGTCAAATCAATTGCAACCTTGCTACCATGAGTTTTGTTCACGTTTGATATATGCCTTTTTTTTAATTTTTTGTTCTAGAACACCAAGTGTTTCATTTCATAATGGTGATAGTGAAGAGGGATACATAATGCCTCATTTATAGAGCATTAAGGAAATAATAAAAGCATCATAAAGGGAAAAACTATGTAGTTTCATTCAGTTTAAAACAATAATGAATCTTGAAGAAGCATGCAGGGGAACATCATTCAACTGTGATAGTTTCATATTATCATGCTGTTGTTTGAAGAACAAGAGGTGTGACTGGTAAATGTGTTCAAAAAATGTAAACCATTGAACTATAATGACTGAATGCAAAGTGTTGCATTAAATGGATTAGATGCATCAGTTTAATTTTTTGAAGGAGAAAAAGTGCATGGAACAACCACTTCTTAATGGGAACATAAAAATGCATGAAGAGTGCCAAGATAAGGAACAAATTTGATATCATCTAATCAATGCATGGATAGTATAGTCATCTTTTAAGTGGTGAAAGAAGCAACATATTTAAGTGCAAAGTGAATTGATCAAGAATTATAAATAAGAGGACAGTACATTGTTTCACTTAGACATGAACGTGAAGGTGCACTCTTTTCTGGGTTATTTAAGATATGGAATGAGTGATGAAAGGACAATAGCGAAGTGGAACTAAGTATAGGAAAATGAAGAGTTTGTTGAGTATTTCATACAGTATGAAGGTGAACCTAATCTGCATATTATAAATGTGTAACAAGTTCACTTCATTAAAAGGACCCTTCAGAAGATTACATGGTTTTAGCTTAAAATGCATAATTCCCATATGAAGTTTTCATCTCAAAATGCAAAGTTTTCTCTTTGTTTCAGTGAACCTACATGAGGTTTTTTAATAGGAAAATAGAATGCTCAAAATAACATGGTGGGTTGAGCCCAGAAGTTTCATGGGGTTTCTTTCATGTTTACAAATACCCACATGAGGGTTTTATTTTAAATGCAGATTTACCACTATTTTTAGCATACCCATATTGGGTTTTCACATAAAATATAGAAATGAGTGGTTTCTTTCAAGTTATAAATACCCACATGAGGGTTTTATTTCAAATATAGATTTTTCACCATTTTTCAGCTTACCCATGTAGGGGTTTTTACAAAATGCAAAATGCATACAGTGCTATCATGGGTCGAGCCCTACTACATGAAGGAGTTTACAGAGAAATTGAACAAGATTCTTCTCCAAGATCATTCATTTTATCCTTTGGAGTAAAATGCAGATTACAAATTAAAACACCCATTTTGTGCATGAGTGGTCGTGGCCAAGAGGAGTTTTAGTCACAAATTTCACTAAAAAATGGAAAAAACCTTTTGAGGTTTGCCATCTAGGCCCCAAAATCTGAAGTGGGCAATGGATATAATGCAAGATTTCTAAGTGAAATTCATTAGAAAGCATGAGCATGGTGCGGCCTGTAATGGGTCTGTATTTGTTTTAAAAAAGAAAACAACAATCACTCTCTTCATAGAAGCCTTCACAAGCTTTTATTTGACAAGAAAAAATAATGGAGAAGTGAGAGCTTACCATTCGTGGCTATAAAGGAAGAAAACAAAGGCGGCCAAGCTCACAAAGCTACCCAATACATGGGTCAAGCTCACTCCAAAGGCAATCAACAAGAATAGAAAGAATGGAGACAAGCATAGATGAATGTAAGACAAAAATCAGAGATAAAGCAAGCTCAAGTTGCAGCATTATGGCCATTTTAGCTTTCAAAATGAAGAAGAAAGTCACAATATACAGTGAAGCCAACTTACCCATGATTTGCAGAGGAAGGTCGACCAATCTGACTGCATCCTCCAAGCTGCAAAAAAACCTATCATATTTTGCATTAAAATATCAACTTTATGTAATGTCTTAGGTGGCCGACTATCCATGCTAGGCCGAGCTTTTGAGATGTTAGGTATTTTCCATATGCCTAAGTCTTAAGTTAGGCTTTTATTTATTTTTCCAGAAACCCAAGTGCCTTAGTATTATTTTTAATTGATTTTATAGAAATCAATCAAATCTTGGAGAAATATTGCCTTAGATTAAAGATTATACTTCATGCATTTATTTTCAATTGATTTTAAAGAAATCAATTAAATAAATATTGATAAGAGATTGTCCTTATGTTTTTATTATTTTTTATAAGAAAAAACAAAAGTGTAATTGGAGAGATAAGTATTGTTTTGCAAAATATTTAAAAAAAAATTTAATTGCAAAAAATAAATCAATTTGGAGGAAAAATTAAAACTGCGTGACTTGTATAGCAGAAGATAAAACAATATCTTATAAATTGTTTTATTCTTTCTTGCTATTTTTAACAGTTTGTGAAGGCAAAAAGGTTGAATTTTCCTTGGTCGGATTTAAGCTGCATGGGGAGGAGATAAGGTGTTTTTTTTTTGCTTTTAAAGCAAAGCAGACCTATTTTTAGGTGCTTTTCAGTGTGCACATCGAAAAAGAGAGAGTTTCCCATTTCAGTTACTCATTTTGGGGCAGTTTTTGATGCTTTTCCTTGAGCTTTCTTCTTGAGCTCGGATTACAGTTTTTTCATATATCTTGAAGAAAAACTTAGAGTTTTTCGAAGTCCAGATTATTGTTTCTTCCTCTCATATTGAAACAAAGAGTTTTGTAAGAAAAAATTTGTACTCAAACTTTGATACTCCTTCAGTTGAATAAAGCAACAATCCTATTTCTCAATTTTGTGTATATTTGCAGTTTTAGTTTGATGTCATATTGTGATTTATGTTTACAAAATCCTTGTTATGTCCTGAAATTGTAATTCTTGATGCAGAAAGTTCATAAAATATAGGTTGCATGTTGTATTTAAATCTGAATCTTCATGCAAATCATTTATGTGTTAGTGTTCATGAGAGATTGTGAAGTATTGTTGTTTATTGAGAGTTGTTTGTGGGTAAAAAACCAAAGTCATCATTTAGTCACCATTAAATTCTGAAAATCACTTTAAGTCATAGGTTTCATTTCAGTTATCTTTCTAACTCTTTCACTGAGAAGATCATTTAGAATAGATTCATTATTCAAAGAACCAACTCACTTTGGAGATTCTTTCTTCGTTCATATCACCCACATCTAAAGAAGGTTTCCATGTGTCAACAAATAGTTAAATTTCTGCAAATTTAACACATGGTGCATATTTGATTGATAACAGTAACAAACTGAAAAAGAAATGATTTATTGATGCTAAACCTAAGAAATGCAAAGTGCTGGAAAACACAGTGATGCATGCAAAAACACCTAAGAATGCAAGTAAATGATGAAAGAATTGAACAAAACTAGAGAGGTGCACTTGAAATTTGGAATTTGATGCAGAGAGTCTTTAGAATACTACAGATTTGACTGGAAATATTGACTGGGACACATACACCAAGCTGGGCGACTTAGTCTAATTTCAGAGAAAATATGTTGGAACAAGAATCTGCCAAATGGGTGTCCAGAGATGTGAAAATCAATTTTTAGGCCTGGTAGTGGGACTAATTTTCCACAGATGGAGATGTAGTCCACCTGGAGATTTCTAGAATTTTGGAACAGGATTTTGTAGCTTTCAGTCTGCACTTGCTTTTCTAACAAGTGTCTAATCTTGGTTCTACAAAAAATGGGTTGAAAGATGTCTCCAAGCTTCAATCAGGTTTATGTTGACTTTGATGGATTGTTGACCACTTTTTGACACCAAACTCTGACAAATCTGCATACAAGACCTACAAACACACATGCAAAGAGGGAAATAAGGGTTAAGGGTTAGAGTATAGGGGTTTGCCTTGGTCAAACCCCAATTTGGTAATCAAATCCTATGAAATGAAATGAAATAAGAGAATGATAAATAAACAACATGCAATGTCATAAACGTACCAAACCCTTGATGTAGAAATCTGAAGATATGCAATGAAGTGCTCCAATGGATGACTTGATTATGCTTATAGTGCTTGAATGCTTGAGAATGATTAAGTGAATGGATGAATTTCTTGAGTGAATGAATTATTTGATTAGGAGATGAAAAATGAGGAGAAAAAAACCTTATTTGTACTTTATTTTCCACTAATTCCCGAAAGTAACACATCACAAGTTGACCTCAAGGGTAAGAGAATAAAATATCGCAAAGAAATTAAAATTATTTTGATTTTTGTGCCTAGTGGGACTAAATCGCCCCAGGTGGCGACTTGGTCCCACCTGGGCAATTTCACTGGGTTTTAGAAATTAAAGTGCATTAAATGTTGTTTAGTAGGAATATCCTCAAAAATACACTTAAGTATGGCCGAAAAGTGCATTAAGGGGTCATTTAAACATGAGAAAGAGTTGAATTAGTGAGGACAAGTTTAGAAAAGCATGAGAGTTTGTTACAACTCTTTACAACACTTTGAAATAAGACTTGGTAAGTGATACAAAGGAGATATTTAAGTGAATTATAATGAAGGGATCCTAGAAAAGTGTGAAAGTGGGTTACAACACTTCACAACACTTTTACAAGACATCCTAGAAGTCTTAATGATTCACAAGGGTCCAAGACCTAATGTGAATGTGTTGGCCACATTATAACATTAAATCTAGGCAAAATCAAGCCAAAGTCCATAAGAGAGACTCAAGTGAGCATAAAAATGTCAACTATACATTTTTTGGTGACACACAAAGTACAATACATAAATGCATAAAAGAAGAGTATATCATCAACATGATCTTGTATTGAATCAAAGGTTGTAGATTTATCACTACACATAAGAATAAAGCAGTGCATAAGTTATCTAAATTGAGAGAGATTGGTAGTGAAAGATAAAATGAATGATTTTCTTATTAGTCACACTTTTTTGTGATGGAAAAATTTAGTAAACATGACCTAGGGGCCAATGTTAGCCTAAAAGTGCTAAATAAATTGATTGGACAACTAGCTAAAATAATTGATATAATAATAAATAAGGGAGAAAAACCAAACCAATATAGTGTCTTTTAAGAACCATGGAAAAATTTGGCTAATAATACATCTTGAAACAAAAAATCACTATAGAGCACATTAAAGGAAGATAAAATGCATTTTTGGATCTCCTTTTTCATTATATTTTTAAAATTTTGGCATATCAAAACTAGTGGACAAGGGTATTGTAAGAATAAACAATGATAGTAGAATACTTTTATAGTATGGTGCAAGAAGCAATTGAGTGGATTTAGTAGAAAGGTAAACAAGTTTTTGTTAGAACTACTTAATTTTTTACATTAATCAGTTTATTATAAGATCCATTGAATGTAGAGGAGGTTGAAAAGCAGTTGAAGTGAAATCAAAAGACACATGGGAACCAATGGATTGAGGTACCAAAATTCAATCCATGAATACCTAAGTTCATATCATCTTAAGGAATATCAAGTTACATATTAAAATTGAGGATATGAGTGTTATGCATTGCATACACACCCCATCGATTTTCTTTGCAAAAATTGGAAACCACTTTTTATCATTTTCTTTCTTTGGTGTTTTGTGCTTTTATTTAGGCTTGGTTGTTAGTCTAGGTTCCTTTTATGTCTTTCTCCTTGTTTTTTTCCCTTGTGAGAGTTCCAAGACTTTCAAAGTCCCTAGAACCCCTTGTGTTCCTCTCAAATTGTGGGTCCTAACAAGAACCTGGAACCTAGGTTCTAGGTTCCAAATTCACCCTATGACTCAATCCTCAATTTTATTTGTCTTGCTTCAAAGTTTGCTTTGGGTGACAAGCTTGGACAGGGACTTAAGCCACCCTATTCAGTGAAGTGAGCATATCACTTATAGAATTATCAAAATCACTTATGTAAAGAATCTTCAACACCTAACTAATGTTTTGCCTCTTGATTCATAGCCATTGTCTAAAAATATTTTCTAGGAATTTTCTTAGGTTTTGTTCATATAATTTGTATGTGATAAAGGCATCTCCAATGCTTCTTTTTAAAGAGAAATTTAGAGAATATCTTTGATAGCCTCTATTGGAGCATATAGGAACACAGTTGTAGATCAAATCCATGCTTTTGGGTTGTAGGTGTTCACATCTCATTAGGATGCAATTGTGTGAGTCAGGTGTGTTATATTGGCCTTCTCTTTTCCTCCGGGCCCTTTGTAAAATTTGACTAAGTGTCAACTTCCCCCGCTTGTGACGCGTGGCATCCCTGCACTCATCCACCACAAGAAATGGTCGACCCTCTCCAATAATAGTGCCAAGATGCCACATGGTGGGCCTGATGTTGTCAACACATAAGAAACGAATGGAGCTTAAAAGTGAGTGTGCTCTTCCATGTGACATCACCACACATGTTAGGAGCAAAGGTTTTCCCTTCATAGGGAAATGATGTGCAATTGGTTAGAAAGGGTGGACCACATTTCCAACAGAGACTTTAGGAACAATTCAAGTGAAGCACACGTCAACATTGGGAGATTATTTGGCATTAAGGTAGACCATATCTGAGATTTGTAGATCGTCTCTACATCTAAGTTGAAATGCTCCCTTTTAGTTATTATGACTTCATCATGAGAATAAGTGGGAGGCTCTAGGTTTCTTGTGGTGCTCTAGATGTCATTTTTCCTTTGCCTCAAAACCCTAAGCCATGCAAGGCTGTTGGGTCTATATATTCAGAAGTTTAATCTTTTGTAGGGGCTCTTAGGGTTAATTTAGATAATAATTACCAAATAACAACTGTAATAATTTTAGATTTGAATAGAGATATCAGTAGCAATTGTTTTCATTCTAAGATGTTAGTAGGTGCCCCTCACAAGAAGGATTGAATGGCTTACAGTATGCCTTTGGGCTTTTGTATTTTGTTCTCCACCCAATAATGAAGAGGATGTGGTATTTTGTGTCAAATTGTGTAGAATTAATAGCTATTTGTTATTTATGATCTTTGCTTATATAGTGTGAACTTTTGCTAGTATTGTAGGCTTAAAACCATGCATATGCTCCTTTAAACTATCTGTAATGTTTTAAAGGTTTTATTCTATATTATGCAAAAGTTAGGAATGGACACAAAAATAATTTCAATGCATCAACTTAACTTTCATTTCAGTTTTTCCTACTTTTCCTTCTCTCCTCTTTTCTCCCCAAAAATATTTGAAGAGTTTCCTTCCAAAATCTTGGAGGTCACTTTGCATACAACAATTTTAGCCCCACATCTATAAAGCTTTCTATAGGACATTGCTTTCCTAGAGTGAGAGTTTTAATCATCAATAGTTCATTTTCTAGCATGCTCGGTGGGACCTATTCTGAGCCTGACTAGAAGTCAGATTTTATGATTTGGAGGCTTATCACAAGGTTTTTAACAACAAAAAATTCAACCTTGCTATTGTCACCTCTAGTGGTTGTAACTCACCAAATGGTTATAGGGTCAAGTGCAACTCAACAACCATAGCAAATGGTTGCACTTGGACCACCAAGAAGTTTTGTAGCATGGAATAGTGGTAGCTCACTTATTCCTCCAATAGCTCCAACTACTTTAGATCCTATTCCTATTAATGCATTAAAGACACTCCCCAAATTCATTGGGGATGATTTCAAAAATGTCATGAAACATCTTCAAGATGTGGTGAATGTTTGTATAGTGCACCATGTTATAGAGCAAAATGTAGCTTGAAGGTTGTTGGTAGCCTCAATCAAAGGGTGAGCTCTTGATTGGTATAGATCCTTGTCACCCAACTCCATCACCACTCGAGATCAACTTATATATAGGTTCTTCAATTAATTCAATGAGAAAGGAGATTGATCGTCTCTCCTCCAACAACTAATTACTATTTAAAGAGCTTCACAAGAGGCTATTATAGATTTTAATATCAGATTCCATAAAACCTAGCAAAAAATCTTGGTTGCTACTTGACCACCCATAGGTATGGCTGTCATATTTTATCCCAAATCCTTTAATTCAAATATAGTCGTAATGATCCAATATCTTAGAGGCCAGAAATTTTTAGATGCGTATGAACTAGTTGTTCGAGTAGAGAATAACTTGATAGATGTTGGGAAGCTTCCCCATGACCTCTAATGCCTATGTTCCTAGAACTATCAATGTCATCACAAGAGGGGGTCCCCGACACTTTGCAAGCCACTCCTCCCATGTATGTGTATCCAACTGCTCAAATGAGTTCAGTCACTTCATCATCACTAACTATGGAGATGATGATATGAAGAGCATCATGTGAAACTTTCCTAATGAGATAATAAATCTCAAAAGGCAACAATCTATGCCTCTAAAGCCCCCTTTTCAGAATTATCAAATTAGTATACCAATGTATCAACATAATTAGCATAACTAGTATGAAGGAGGATAGAGATCGAATCATCAAGAAAAATTTGTAAATGAAATTGTCTTGGTCCCTACTCCCCTACAAACATTCTCACCAATTTTGCATGGGGAATCGATTACTAGCCAAAACAACTTAAAAGATGACTCAAATTCATGGTGTTTTTCATGCAATGATGCATATACACCCCAAAATTTCCCAAGAGGCAATTTGCAACAAATGGTCATCGAGTAGTGAAAATAGGGGACCACACATGATTCATCATGTAGACACTGAAAACTATCCTGGATGATATCATACACTCGAAACATATTTACTAACATCATTTATTCTTTAACCCATCCTCTTTTCGCTTCATTAATTAAATTAACCTAGCTAATTCAATTAATTGCATCATTTTCATCTATTAGCCTAATTAATTTAAATGGCTTAATTCATCCCCCTTCATGCCAACAATTCATCTCACTAAATTAAATAAATCAAAATATTTAATTTAATCTCCTAAGTCATCTTGCCGATATTGGCATGGTGTGATGGTTTAAAGGTGGTGTTGTTGTTTGTGCCACCAAGGTTCAAACCCCATTGGGGTGGTATTGTTGAATTGTTGTAATCCGGTTCATAGCTCCGGTCAAAAGCGTTTACCCCTTTAAAAAAAAAAAAAATCTCCTAAGTCATCTTATTTAATTAAATAACCCTAAGTTATTTAATTAAATATCATTTCATCTCTCTCCCCCAATTATTAAATTATTTAATTTAATAAATAGCACTTTATTCCTCCAAATCCCCTAATTGCATGATTAAACCTTGTTTAATTAGCAATTAAACTAATTTTCCTCTAAAAAGGGAATACTTTTTGCACAATTAAGAATTTCTTTTAATTTGAAAAATGCCTTTTATCCTCACCCAAATGAATATTCCAAAAGAATATTCTTATTCCTTCATCATTTGAAAAAGGGATATTTTCACTTAGCTTCTTGTGCAAGTTTTAATCTTTAACCTTTTAAACAAATTACCTTTAACCTATGTGAGCAGGTTAAAAGTATGTTTGTTTGAAGCAAGTGTGAGCCCTTGATTAAAATCACATCATGCATTCTCATTTGTTGATGAGAATCCATGATTCATGCGTCTCATCTCCTTCATCTTTGATCGTTGATTAATCTTTTCAATCTCAACCCTCCATTCCTTATTTGCTCTCCTATAAATAGGACACTATTTGGAGACAAATGGATCCATCTTTCAATTGCAATCTCATGCTATTGAATTCACTTGCACTCACACTCATCCTTTACTCACTTTTAGCTTGTTTAGTTTATTTCTAATTGCATAGTAGCTTAGAGCATCCATTAATGGCTTTCATTCATCCATCTTAATTTGTATATAAATTAGGGTTTTCATATTTTAGCTTAGAATTAGCTTAGATTAGCTTAGCAATTGCGTAATTAGTTCATTTCTAGCATAAAATCATGGCCATTTAGTTTGCATCATGTTTAAATTAACATAATCTAGGTTTTCATACATCAATCACAATGGTTTCATCCATTCTCTTCCATATAATCGACTGAAACAAGCTCACTAATCACAGGACTGGGAAAGGGTCATTGTTCCACATCAACACGACACCAATTCCAAAACAGGATAAGTTTCAAATGGGTTAGAGTAAGAATTTAATTGTTTTTGTGTAGTTTGTAACTTTCATTTTCAATTAAATTCTTAGTTTAATTTTCCAATTTGAATGATCTTGTTTGGTAGATGTAGGTTTATTTGGGTAAATTGTGCTTCAATTCATCATGGATTAAGCGTAATCACCCACACGAAAAATTTCCTCATCTCACATTCTAGCGCTAGAAGGAGGGCGTATCGTTAATCTAACCATTTTTTAGCTTGAATTTTGTTTGTTTACTGTTTTGCAAGATACAGTGATGCCCAAACTACAAACAATGACGCACTTTGAAAAGAATCTCTATATAGCGACACCATTACAATGTGAAACACTGATGCCGAATTAATGCACCTACACTGATTTAAATCTGGAAACACCAATTTAATATAGAGGTATCAAAGAGTTCAAATGGTGATGCCCAACTTCACCAGACCGACACTAAAAAATTTCAAAATGCAACGCTAGACTGTGAGCAGCGATGCCAAACCAAATCCTGATGCTATTGTGCTCACTATTTCTACTGCAGAGTGATGCCTGTTTTCACCACAACAACTCCACAATTCAAATTGTGAAATTACCATGTTCAACGACGCCCAACCAGGGTAAGAAACTTTACAATCATTTTTTGACATGTGTTTTAATTTCCTTGATTTATCTAATCACTGATGCACCTCTAACTGTGTTCTGGTTGTTAGACTAATAGGGTTTTGTAGGTTGAAAGACATGGAGCTCAAGTGAAGAAAGCTTTTCTATCTTAAAATTTTGTTATTGTAACAAGCGTTTAACACTTTGGGGCAATTATAACCCAACTTTTATGCTTTCTACTTTTTGCTTTAGGAAACACACTAAATTTCAATTGGGTTTAAAACGAACGCACAAACAGAATTAAAATTGAACCCTCATCTCATTATTACTTTTTGGGTTTAAAATTGAACAAGACAACTTCATATTTCATTTGGTGCTTAAAATAAATTCATCACTGCTTTGAGGGGTTAAAATTTACAACTATTTGTTATGTTTTGTGATTTATAATGTTGTTAGTGGATGTGTATGCAATTCTCTCATGCCATTTGGCGATCTTGAGAAACAGAATCATTCCTTAACACTTTGCAAAATTACCTACATCTTTGAATTTGGATTAAAACTAAACCCCTTTGTGAGTGTGAGAAAAAGGCATAGGGTGTGTTCTCTCTTTGTTCATGCGAATGAAGATGATCAAAATATGGATGTACTTCCTCACTCTTGTTTACCTTTAGAGGGTCTGCCTTGGTGGGAAAAAGTACTCACCCCAAGGGAACGACCCAAGTGGTAACGAGCTAAGGCCAAACTCTTCTAAACCGCTATATAAATTTGTTGTTGCAATGAAAATTGTGATCAATGGGATGTGGTACATGATAGCTCTCCCCCAATATCTTTATGATGTGTAAATCCCTTGTTCTAAGGCTTGGGAGACCTCTTGAGGGATTTTATCATAGTACGCCCTAAACTAGAAGCCCTTAGTACGAACCATTGTTTAGAATCCAAAAATCCTTAATACTTGTTGGTGCAAGAATGATTGTTCTAAAGCCACCCCACATTCTTAATATTTAATTATAGAAATAGAAAAATCCTTTTGATCTCTAGATTTTAAGGATTTTGAGATTTGGTGGTCCCAAGAAGTGTGTGTTGAGAAAGGAGGAGCCAGTGTTGCCAAATCTCTAATTGTTCGCATTGTTTAGTGGTTGGAGAAATCCAAGTGGGGACTCAACAAGTATAGCCATTTTGAACTAGGATTGTACATTACTGTGAGTTAGTTTGACACCTTGCTTGGTTCCAAAACGATAGCAAAACGTTCACTATCTTCCTCAAAAATTTAAAACTTTGGTTTAAATATGGGCCTCTTGAGTTATCCTTGATATTATTGCTTGTCCTAAGAATTTATCCTTAGCGATTTCTAAATATCTTGACATTAATCTCAAATCCATATTTCCCAAAGACAACATAGGCAATTATGGCTTTAACCTCATAATTTTCATGAAATGGACATTGTGAAAGTTATGATGTTCTTGACATAAAAATTTAGTTTGAAAACATAATCGAGATAAGTTTTTGTGGTAAAATCAATTTACTTAAGCAAGATAAATTGACAAATGAACCCCACATGACTATTTGGAGACCGATTTCTCCCATTGAACAACCTCATCTTCTAGGTGCTATCATTCAACCAAACTTTGAAATCATTAATGAAGAACAATTAATCTTATTAGTAGTTTGAGAAGATTCACTTTTGAAACAAAAGAAACAAACACCCAGCGGAGAAACACATCAACCATTTTAGACGAAGAAGAGGAACAAGCTGATATTGAGGCTAGAAGGCCCACATTACCACCACCCGCATGGAAATAAATATCTTCCTTTGATTCCATAAAATTGAACTATTTGTAAATGATCTCACAAAAAATAAGATCCCTAAGATAAGGTCTATAGGTCATCATTTCAAACTTAGGCATATTAGTCCAAAAGCTCTCAAAAAGAATCTTTTAATACTCCACAAGAATAGAGACAAGTTGGTAGCAAAATTTTACATACACGTTTCAAGAAACAGTCCAAAATTGTATGCCTTCTTTTGGAGTCAAAACCCTAGTCTTTTCCAAGATACTGAACTCCTATAAATGATTCATTGCACAATCAAAATCCATAGGGGAAAATCTCCATCTCATCATTGCAAATGTAGGTATCATAGTTCAAATTTTGGTAGAAAGTGGGCCTTAATACTTTATTGCAATTGTTAAACCTTCATAAGGAAATTTTATGCTTGAGCTAGGAGGGCCCGAATAGGTTTAAACGTTCCCATCCATCCTCTCATTTGAGTCGACATTGGGTCTTTAGGATTTGAACATTTTAGAGGTCTAGCATCATTCTCACTACCTTGGTCTTGGAAAAAAAAGGTTCATTCTAATTCAACATTGGGTCAAACATCTTGTCCATCCCTCCATCAAATTTCATCTACCACTTCACCAAACTTTGCAAAAAATTTGAATACACCAACACCTTTTGACTTAAACATCTATCAAGCCACCCTCTAACTTAGCTACTTTGTATGTGAAATGTATCCTTTTCCATGCACTTAGTTAAGTTATTTATCATCTTTGAACTAGTTTATCTTGAAGTTCGTGAGTCTACCTTAAAGGTTTCCAAGTTCATAAACATCCTTTATCCTAACATCAAAACATCAAACTCAAGTTAAAAGTGTTGTTCCCAAAACGTTTGCAAAGATCACTTCTCATACCACCCATCTTTTCACCCCCATTATCATCATTGCTCCAAAAATACTTAGAGCATCCCTTTTACCTAGATTTGAATACACTAGAGAGTTAAAACATCACAAATCCTAACACAACTCTCCTATAGGTGACACAAAATTTATGGTAAAAATGAGATCACAACATAAGAGAATCATGGAAAAAGCCAAAGTTACATTTACCTCAAGTGATCCAAATCCTTTAGAATTTGATCCTAGAAGTCATGTCACCCCATCACAACAACCATCATCTCCTTTAGGACCATATGAGATCGAAGACATCACAAATAATCCTTTTGAACTTACTAGGGAGGAAATGATGGAACATCAAGCCTTTCAAAATGTAGCTCCAATTTCCCCAACCTTTGTTGCACGAAACTTGACAAAAAGCTTCACAACTCCATCACTAGGGCTAAATCAAACATCCACTCCTAGTCTTTCCCAAGACTTTGGTCTAACTCTTCCTTTAAAAGCAATACACCTGTGGGTATCCTTAACGCTAATCCCCCACCTCCAACAACCACTTGGACACCTACCTTTGGTGCTTCTCCAGTTCCCAAAAAATTCTAAACAACTATATACACCTCTCGAACTTCATTATTCCACAACCACTTTGAAATATCAGGGACACCCCTCTTTATCTACATCCTTGAGTATCACAAGTGTGCCCACCATCACACAAAGTAGTATAGACCAAGTATCTCAAAATAACACACAAGGGAATGTCAATACCATACCAAAAAGCCAACCCTTAACATAGACGGGGGAATCTCTATCCAATCCTCCAAAGGGTTCATCTATACCATTGGTTTCCCAAAGCACACCCATCCCATTCACTATCACTCCATCTCAAAGCCATCCCTCAGTTATGAGTTATGTCAATCCAGGAAATACCTTGATCATGAATCCCTTTTTTACATCTTTCGCACAAGGTAATCCTCAAGACATGGGACAAGGAAATATTTTTAACCAATGGAACTAAGGTCCTAGTGTGTCACAACCATTGCAAACCTAATGAAATCATCCTCATCTTTTCCCACAATTCTCGTTACCATGCAAAATCAAATGAGAACTCAGCCTGACATTCCTTCGTCTTCATCTACTATCTCACATGAAATTTCAAACCAAGTGAACCCTCCCCCTTCATCAACAATCCACTATCTACTCAGAACATCAACACCCTCAATCCATCATAGATATCCCAACCACCTGATCCTACATTGCAAGCACAACAAGCTTACCAAAAAGCTATCCAACAACAACATCAAGCACAACAACAAGTATCTTTAGCACAACAAGAACAACAACAAAATCAATCACAACAAGTAGCCTTAGCCCAATAACAACATCAAGCACAACAAGTAGCCTTAACCCAACAACAACATCAAGCACAACAAGCAACCTTAGCCTAGTAACAACATCAAGCCCAACAAGCAGCCTTAGCACAACAACAACGTCAAGCCCAACAAGCAGCCTTAGCAACATAGGCCCAACAACAAGCCCTTGTGGTGCAACAACAATAGAAAGCACAACAAAAAGCTCTATTAGCTCAGTATTATGCCCAACAACAACAGCAACCAAGTTCCTTCTATAATACTGAACAAAATATCATCAATACAAACGTGTTATGAACATACACTTTGATAAGCTATCATTAGGTCCTAACACTTTAGTGAATAAACACATCAATAGATTGACCGGGCAGTGTCCAATGGCTGTATGCAATAGAGGAAATCTCGACTTCTCTCTTAAGCACTAATCTACTAAATATAAATTCTAACATAAAGGGCCTCTAATCTAGAAAGCAGTAAATCATCTATCTAGAAAGTAGGAAAATAACTCAAATCAAAAGATAGAAAACTAAGAATCTAAAAAGCATCACCATTAAACTAGAAAGTATGGAAACAATTAACCTAAAGAATGCGTAAATTGTTGAAGAGGTAAAGCATGTAAAGAAATTAGGAAACATTTATCTACTACAGAGAATCACAAGGTAATTGCTAATCATAAAACTATTAATCAAAACCAATTGAAGAAAGGTGCTCCGGACATTCAAATGCTAAGCTTAGAAGCTACAGACTCAGTTACAACCTGTTGGATTGACACTAACAGTATAACATGTACGAATGGAAATAAAATGCAAATGCAACTTCTATTTTATCAAAGGAAAATACAGAACAGGAAACAAATACTTATCTATCTATTTCTAACCCTCGAGTGGCCAGCTCATGGGTGTATCTACTACTACATTAGATCACATGCACTGGAAAATACTTTATGTTACTTCATTCCATATATGTATCCATATTACACAGTAATTCCAAGGAAGGCAGGAAAACTCATATTCATATGGTCGTTTTTACTCAAAAGACAAATTGATAGCATAACGATAATCTTCTTCTCATTATTTGTAACAGTTACATATTTATATGAAAAACGGCTAACAAAAATACTATTTTTTAGTTGATCAGGTTTTTCAATAGATTTCCCATAGTAAAAGGGACTTAAGATCCCATGATTTACAATATTAAAGAGGCTTCACATGAGCCATAAAGCCTTTAAAATTGAAAAATAATAGAATTATAAAAGCTCGGCCAAAACGCGTGCTCCTAGCATTCTAACGCCTGCTTGCCAATTTTCAAAAGTATGAGACCCACATTCATTTCCCTTCTAACTAGAATGGCGAATGGTGGTGGAGTTGACTTGTGAAATATTCAAGACTAAACCATTAAATCAACATAAGTTAGTTTAATTTAATCAACTCCAAGAAATAAGTTTGTATGATTATTCATGGAAAGGAAAGCAATTATTTTTCCTAAAGGTAATCAATTGGAAGAGTAATTTGGGCTAGAAGGTTCATATTTGTATATTGAGGCCATTATGTTGATGAGGTTATTTTTACCTCATCATTTCCTCCCCTTCCTAATTTTGAGTAGGTCCTCCTGCTCTCTGATATGTTCCCTATCCATCATTTCTCTTATTCATTTCCTCATATTTAGCACTGAGATCATACACATCATTTGCCTCTGTGTCCAATGTCTCTGGATTCCTCGAGAATCCTTGATGAAAAGTGACCCTTTGTTTCCAATTGGAAAAACTATCTTCACTTTAGTCCAAGTTGGTGTATACTGAAGGTGGTGGGGAAAGAAGCAAGGGAGGTATGTACCTCATACCAATCCAACTGGTCTTAAAGTCCTCCAAAATTTTGATCAAAGCTGCTGATCTTTCGTAGGACCATCTGATATTGAGAGGTAAAATTATTTCCCTCTTTTTGAGATACATTGAAAGAGGGGTGTACCTTTCTTCACATGCATGCCATGCTAGTCCTATTAAATGTGGACCCTATTCTTGAAAGTAATCATGACACACCCTAAGGTTGCTATCATATTTGACCCGTGCTTCCTATTTACTTTTGACACCCAAAAATTGTTTCTTGAAAGAGAGAGGCTTCCTATGAGGGTATCTTATTTGCAACCCTACATTCTTTTCTACTTGAGCATACTCTCTTGATCTATCTTTTTAGTGAATTTGGTTTCTCATAGTGGACATGAATGATCTTAATTCTAATTCTCCTACAAAGAGGTTAATAGAGAAATCTGTATACTTTTCTAGGAGAAAATTGTGAACAAAGAATTCACACAGCAAATTATGTTGTTCAGGGAGTGACTCAACAAATATTTTTACAAATTCCTTGACATCAAGGTCATGAGGTTAGTTTTGGCGAATTATTTGAAATTTCCATCTCAAAAGCTTCTTGTTAAGAAACATGGAGTACAACCTAGATGGTCTTCTATAGGCTAGTAGAAATTCACCAATTTCACAGGCATCCTGCTTACCCCTATATGCCTGATGGAAAGATTCTTTTAACATGACTAACTCCCTCTTTAACCTATTATTTTAAAATTCTACATCTTTCAAAAGGTAACAATGCTCTATACATATCATAAGCATTGGGGGGATACGTACCTAGAACCAATCTATAACAATAGGTTCATTTTGTGTTCCTTTTGATTCCATAATTGGTTATCACTCTCCTATAAACTTTGTTCTAGCTCCACAATTCTATTCACAGAGGCATGCAACTCAGTTTCCCGTTGATTCTTTTCTTGTTCAAAGGCACTGAATAATTGCATAAAATTATTTTTCAAGTCTAGAATGCATTTTTCTTTTTCATACAGAGCATCCTGATTCTACTTACCCAATAGATTCCATTGCTGGATTTGGAATTGCAACTGCTCAATAAGCCTATCTTTTTCCTCTAGTTGTGTAGTTAATTTTGCAATTTCTTGATTCCTTTTATGGACAATAACAATGTGCACCTCCATTTCTTCTTTCTGTTGATTAATTTGTGCTTCGTCATCCTGCAACCTGGCCCTTATCCCTTCAATTTATGTCTTTAGTTTTTCTAATTCTTCATTTCTTTGACTAGATTCTTTGTCCCCTATGTCCACAAAGAAGGATACGTGAGGGATTTATTCCACTTTTTCATCAATATGGGGTGCATTTTCTGTTTTAGTGCTCTTAGGAAGCACTTCTTCTACTTCTTTTGCATTCTCAATATCAGGTAGACTTCCTTCTTCAACTTCTTTAGGTAAGGAGGAGCAAGGAATTTCTCCATCTGTATGAAGTCCATCTTCTTATTCATCGGTATCCACAGAGAAATATGTATGAGGAGTTTCCCGAGGCACTCTTTCTACAAATTCAGGTATACTGCTCAACTTGTCAAGGAAGGACGAGAATCCTCCTGCATGTTCATCTTCGTTTTGTTTTGAGTGTAACAATTGTGCTTTTTCCCCTTCCTGCTCTTCAGGTGATAGGGTTTCTTTGTCCTCTTCCTGGGGAAGTTTCTCCTCTTGCTTTCTCATCTCTTCAATTTCCTCATTATTAGGTGAACTATCAATTTCTACCACCTTTATTGGAGTCCCGACCTTTTTCTATTTTGAAGTACTTCCTATATCTTGGGGTTCAATTTCACTGACCCCTGAAGATAACTGTTTACTCCTCTGTAGAGGAGGGGTTATTTGAAAAACAACTTTACTTTGTTTCTTTTTCTTTTGAGTGGGCTCCTCATCTTCTCTAGAATGCACAATTCCCACCTCCTCTTCTTGTTCTAGGGTTTGTAATTCATCTGGAAAAGATTCTAGTGCATCACCATTGGGAGCCATGGAGGTATATTGGGACTCAGGGCCGCCTAATGCCTTCGAGGAGGGTTCTTCTACAGATTGCTCCTTTTGTTTAGAGGATTCCCCTTCCTCAAATGACCTCCCTGGTTCTTCATTTTCAAATTTCCATAGGAACCTTTGCCACTTCTTCTTTGGCTTATTGTGGAAATGATATTTACATATTAGTTGTATCAAACCATGATGTTTAAGGGGCCCCATCCCAATTTTATACTTTTCTATCATAGAGGTGATTGAATGGTAGAGAAAGGTTGGTAAATTTACCCTAAGGGTAGGGTCCTCAATGTCGTGGCGTAAATGAGTCAGTAGGCAGAAAGGGGGTCCCACTATTGTAGTCATTTGTCCCTCACAAGTGAAATACTTTATAATCTAGGCTACAACAGACCTCTAGGGCTTTGGAATAGACATTCTATGAATTCCCCTATTTTTCCCCTGGTGCTTATGGTGAGTACAGGTTGGGGTTCCCCTTCTCTATGGAACAAATCTATTAACTTTTGATAAGGGACGTGGGTATTTTCGCTCAAATGAATCCCTTTATTTTCAAGACTAGAAAGATGAGCAAGGACTTTCGTACTTACCCGAAATGAATTTCCGCACACCATAGTCTTCCCATCTGCAAAATTCTCAATGAATTCCTTTACTAGTTGCTTTGTGTACCCTTTGAATTGCTTCATTAAATCCAGCCATCCAACCCTTTGAAATAAAGTAGCTATATTGTTTAATTCTAGCAATGGTGATGCAGAATTTGGCTTAGAATTTTTCTTATTTCCTCCCATCTCCTTTGCTTCTTGGTAAAAATTTTTAGAACCCTGAAATGCTTGCTTCTCTGAATTACTAATGGAGAGAGAGTTATGTATTGATATACTCAACGGGGAAAGAATTAATTACCAACTTTCTGGTCACTTTACTATATCATTATGATGACTCTTCATAGGGAATTACCACAGCTGTCGTACTTTCACCAATTATGTAAAGGGCACAAGTTTCAAAATTACAAGGGGAAAAAATAATGCTAATTAATTAACCTTTATTCAAAATAAATACTAGCCCTTATAATAAATTAATTCACACATACCTTAGGTCTTGTCATTAGATCAAATGTCACTTACCTGTGCTGACGTAATTGAATAGTTATATGGTTGGAGAAGGTGGCAGCGGATATTAATGGTGTGGATGGGATGGTTGAAGTAATGACGAAAATTATTATGAAAAAAAGGGTGTCATAATAATCTTATTTATTGTGGAAAGATTTGATATGGCAGAGTGATCATAAGGGAGAGAATCTCACAGTGACATTAAGGAATGGGCATGCACAAAACCTAGGAAAAATAAGAGAAACTTTAAAAATAAAATTTATATAAACATTAGAACATTATTGAGTAATATGACCGACGTAGAGGAGAAGAAAGTTCTAGAATTATTTAGAAAAATGTCATCGGAACTGAGTAACCAAATTGAGGATTCCAGAGCATCATTGAAAGATGTAGCCGAAGCAGCAACCAAAATTTCTGGAGCATCATCGAAAGATGCAGCCAGAGTAGCAACCAAAATTTCTGAAGCATCATTGAAAGATGCAGTCGGAGCAGCAACCAAAATTTTTGGAGCACCCGAACAGAATTCCAGAGCATCCAAGCATCATTCTAGAGCATCACTGAAAAGATGTAGTTGGAAGAGAAACAATAGAACTCCAAAGCATCGCTGAAAAGATGCAGCTGGAAGGAATAAGATTGTGACACTTTGGCCTTGACTTCCTAGAGAACCATTGGATGATGAGTTAGAATCCAGGATCAGGATGGGTCGTGGATTCAATCTAATTTGTAGGTTCCAGAGCATTGCAACAAGAAGTCCAAAGCATCACAGTAGTATTTCCAGAGCATCACAGTAAGGTGTGCTAGAATCGGGCTCGCCACAAGATGAAGTCCTGCAAAATGTAAACAAAACTTTAGCCAAGTCCAAATTATGGAATTGATGAGAAAATTGAAGAAATTTTCAAATATACATATATTTTAATTAATTTATTTATTTACTCAACACTATATTGACCTTGCCTCGACAGAGTCAATGCAGTGGATTTCTTCCTACATTTCTACCATTTTGTAAACTCTTCTTTGTTAATGGGTTTATGGTAAATGTGTAGTCGATGCCCATTAACCAAAAGAGTTCGGGTGTCACCATCAATTGGTTTTAATTGGACTGAACCATTAGCAAACACTTCAGAAATCTCATATGGTCCAAGCCAGTGTGTCCTAAGTTTCCCTTGATGGTCCTTATATTTTGAGTCGAACAACAATGCCCAATCCCTGGTATGGTATTATTTCTCTTTGATGTGTTTGTCATGCCAGACCTTACGTTGTTGCTGGATCAATTTAGTTTGATGGATGCCATCTAGACAAAGCTCGTCTAGTTCACTAAGTTGTAAGACTCTCTCGATTTGAGCTCGTTTAAGATCCATGTCCAATTCCATGGCATGATCTTAAGGGTTTGGAGCTCAAATTCAATGGGAAAGAGGGGCTTCTTCCTAAAGACTAACTCATAGGGGCTATGGCCAGTGGTTGACTTCCAGGTCATGTTGTAGGCCCAGATGGCTTCCAATAGTTTCCTAGCCCAATCCTTCCTTCCCGAGGAAACTATTTTTGTCAAAATATTTCCCAGTTCCTTGTTCGTGACCTCGACTTGTCCGTTTACCTGCAAGTGGTAGGGTGAGGAATTTTTGTGACTTACTTGGAAGTGATTTTTGAATGTCAATAGGACTTTGGACATAAAATGGGGGCCTTGGTCTATAACAATTGTTCTTGGGGCCTCGAATCTAAGAAAGATTCTATTATAAAGAAATTCAGCTACCTACTCTTCCCTAGCAACGCATAGTGCTTGTACTTCTACCCACTTAGTCATGTAATCAATACATACAAGAATATACTCTTTCCCTTGCAAAGGGGGATCTATCGAGCCAATAAAATCCAATCCCCATTTCTCAAATGGTTCAAGGACTACTTGAGGCTGTAGGGGCATTTCATTGGATGTGGTTGGTCTTCCCATCCTTTGGCATTCATCACACCTGTGAACATGCTTCTTGATATCCTTATGCATTGAAGGCCAATAGTATCCTGCTCCCAGGATCTTATGAGTTGTCCTTTTAGAGGAATAATTCCCTCCAGAAGGGTCATCATGGCAGGACCTGAGGATACTATAGGTCTCATTTTCCTAACACATTGTCACAAAACCATATCGGGTCCACACCGAAACAAGATTCCATTAATCCATTTAAAAGGGGCACTTTCTCTAATGAGGTGTTTCTTTTGCTTTGCCAAGAAATGAGGTGGTACCTTTGAGGTGGCTAAGTAGTTCACAATATTAGCAAACCAAGGAGTTTTAGTGTAGATGGCAAACATATTTTCATCTGGGAATTCATCCTGTACCAGAGCACAGTCGCCATCATGTTTAATACGAGATAAGAAGTCTACAACTACGTTGGACTTCACTAGTTTCTCAACAATTGTCACATTAAACTTAACTTCTAAAGGAGTAACCACCTAATTATCCTTTCATTTACCACCGGTTTGTTCATGAGATATTTGACGGATGCATGGTCTGTGTGCACTATAACTTTGTACCCAGTGACAATGTCTAAATTTCTTGATGGTGTGCACTACAACCAATAATTCCTTCTATGTTGTGGTGTAATTATTCTCTGTTGGTGTCAAATTTTTGCTGATAAAATATATAGCATATTTCCCTCCATTCTCATCTTCTTGCCCTAGAACTGCTCCAATGGCATCATTAGATGCATCAACATAAATATGAAATAGAAAGTTCTAGTTAGGTCCTCAAATGATAGGGGAAAAGGTGAGCTTTTCTTTAATAGTTTCAAATGAGGACTAACACTCAGGTGTCCGAATGAAGTCAACATTTTTCTGAAGGAGAGAAAACATTGGGGATGTGATTTTGCTAAAATTTTCTATGAATCTTCGGTAGTATCTAACATGCCCTAAGAAACTCCTAACATCAATCTGAGTCTTCAAAATCTCGAGTTGTTGTATGAATTTGATTTTCTTGGGATCAACCTTAATCCCTTCAGCTGAAATATGATGTCCTAGCACTATTCCTTATTCCACCATGATTAGGAATTTATCGTGACTGAGGTACAACTGGTGATCCTTGCACCGCTTTAACACCTTGTCTAGATTTGTGAGAGATTCATTGAAAGTTGAACTGTATACAGTAAAATCATCCATATAGATTTCCACACACTCATTTACCAACTCAGTAAATATAGCCAGGATGGCCCTTTGAAAGGTGGTAGGAGCATTACGTATCCTAAATGGAAGAACCCTATACGCAAATTTTCCCCAAGGGCAAGTAAAGGTCGTCTTATCCCGGTCTTTCGTTGCTACCTGTATCTGGTTGTAACCACTAAATCCATCCAAGAATGAAAAATATTTTCTCCTAGCCAAGTTATCCAACACTTGGTCCACAAATGGCAGGGGAAAATAATCTTTGTGTGTTTCTTTGTTGAGCTCCCTATAATATACACACACTCTCCACTTCCCATTCTTCTTTGGAACTACAACCAAGGGTGACACCCACTTGTTATCAGAAATTGGGTAGATGAATCCTACCTGCAGAAGCTTCTCAATCTCAATGTTAATAATATCTTTAAGACTAGGATTGAGTATCTGTTGTGGTTGGTGAACAGGGCAAACATCCTCAGTATAGATATGAAGCGTGCACACACTAGGATGTATTCCTCTCATATCTTTATAATCTTAAGTGAATGCTTTAGATCTATTCACCAAGGTATCAAACAATCTTTGTTCTTCCGTCTCAGTCAACCAACTATTAGCATTCAAGGTTCTGCCTAGTAGCAACATAATGGTTTTAACTCCAAGATAATTGGATGTGATAGTGTGAATAGGTCTTGTTAGTGTGTTGAGTGGACAACTATGTGGGATAGTTTTATGAAGCCTAGCAACATCTACAAAGAAATGGAAAGTTTTTGGAACTAAATTCATCAAAGGGCAAGGCAATCCAATAAACTTAGCATCATCAAATTCTGCTCAATCTGTGTTAATTGGGTGCCCAAGGATTTCTTCTATGTTTGACATCTCTTCACTGTTGGAGTCTATTGCAATACTTCCCACGTCATTCTCTAATTCTTCCTTTAATTCTTCACCGTGTTGTTTAATGACTACCATGGCCAATGAAGCCAATTTTTCCTGTCCAGTAGGACTTCTTGGTTCATCAACCCATATTTTGTTATGTTCAGCAGGCTTGGCAGGAGGGTACAAGAACAACTGTTTGCTATTGGTTCCATAGGAGATTGCAATTCCTCCTTTCCTGCAGTCAATTTTGGCTACAACCATAGCCAGCCATGGTCATCCCAAAATTATTGGATAACTATCTTTGGGTGTAAGGGATTCAATTATCTGGAAATCCACTAGATATTCCCATCCATCTACTTTAACAAGAATGTTTTCAATGATGCCCTTGGGAATAGCTATGGATTGGTTTGCCATCTGTAGGACTGTAGTTGTGGGGCGTAGATCAGTGAGGCCCAATTTTTCCATCACATCAACAGTCATTACATTAATGGTTGCTCCAAGGTCCACTAAAGTGTTGGGTATTGCTACCCCATTAACTGTTACTATTATAAGCAAACTTCCTGAGTCATCATATTTTAGAGCAGTAATCATTCTAGCTAACAAATCAGCTAGGTACCCATTGATATGAATAGTGTTGATTCATTTTGGCTTCCTCCCTAGAGTTTTGATGCACAAATATTTAATCAATTGGTTTAACTTGGGGATCTCTTTAATCGGTTGTAACAAGGGAACTCCAATCTGCAATCGTTTAATTTCCTATATTAGTGCAGTTTTTGTAGGTGATGTTGTTTCTAGAGCATCTTTCACTGGGATTGGTTTCAATCGCTCTAGAAAAGGATCTTTGGTTTTGTCTTTAGTTGTGGACTTTTCCAAAGATTCAGTTGGAGACTAACCCTCCTCCTGAGGTAGTTCAACAACTCCTGTTGAAGATGGCGGGTCAGTTTCATGTTGTGTAGTGTCTAGGGTTTGTTCTATGGGCACAGGTGTTATTTTTGTTTCCTCAACAGACTTTTGGACAAGTTCATCTATGATTTATTTAATAGTTGATTGCAAAAGTGTTTTACTAGACCTCAGCTGTAGGTTTCCACAGTGTATTGTATTGAGTCCAGTGACATTGTCCTGTTTGACAGAATACACCAGAGTGTTCAGACGATTGTTCTTTGGATTAGGGATTGGTTGCGCTAAAAGTGATGGTTGGTTAACTTGTTCAATCTATTGAGTGTTATAGGGAGGTGGTAAGAGATTCTGTTGGTTAGGCATGCTCCTAGGTCCAGAATAGAACTAATGTTGGGATTGATTCCATTAAGAAATGGAATTGTGAGGGTACCACTACTGTTGGGATTGGTTGGGCCACTGAGGGTTACCCCAAGATTGGTTTGTCTAGTCCGGTGGTCCCCAAGGATAGGTTCCCCAATTAGATGGTATTGGTAGTGGTGCTTGAGGTTAGGGTGTTTCCCATTGATTATTGTTCCAATTTGGTTGGGGTCACCAGTTAGGATTGGAATTCTGGCCATAGGAGAAATTACCTACCATTCTTTGGTTGACAATGTTCACTTCTTCCTCGATTGGAGTTGTTCTTTTCTTGGAATTTATTATGGAATTTAATAGTTCACATTGATCGATAGGGTGATTCTTGTCACATACTTGACAAATTTCAATCTTGTCAACTTTTTCCAAGGGACACTCTCTTAGAAAATGTTTGTTTTGACACCTAGGGCAATAAATAGACAAAGTCTTAGGATTTTTGGTTTTAGCCTGGATACCATCTAAGGTGGTGTTTAGTTGGACAAAAATGTTGGTCTTGAAGTTGGCCAGTTCCTCACGAAGCTTATTTATGTCATTAGAACCACGTAAGGAGGTGAATTTCCTAATCCCTCCATGAGTACGAGAGAAGTTCTGACACAATTCCGTTATTTCTTCTAGTCTCAGTTGGGAAATGTCTCTTTTTCCCATTAAGTTAAGCTCCTTCGAGCTTCATCATCGAGACCTTTGAGAAATAAGGTCTTTAAAATATTGAGGATTATAACTTCCCCACCACATCATTTGGACAAGAAGATAAACCTATCTAGGTAGTCCTCTAAACTTTCATCCTCATTCTGCCTTATTTTGAATGGTTCTTCTTTCCTATCACTCACCCTGTAGTAACTATGGTATTTCTCTAAAAAGACAGTCTCCATTTCATCCCAGGAGGTTATCGACTAAGAAGCTAACCCTATAAATCAGCGCATAGCTGAGTCTTTCAGAGTGGAAGGGAAAAGTTTCAATTTCTGATTATCATTCTTGTAGTCATAGGTTTGATACAAGACTTTGAATTCAAATAGGAATTGATCAGGGTCCTCAGTAGACAAACCTCGAAAGGTTGGTAAGAAGGCTGGTGAGATATTTTTCATTGTCATCTCGTCATCTGCGTCAATAACAATAGGATAAGTGAATGTGCATGGTGGAGGGTTATCATTGTTGTGGTTATTGGTAGCGTTTCTTTGGTCAACCATGGTGTTGGAGGGAATGTGATCCTCTTCCACAATTTGCTCAGTAGCACAAGGTTCAAAGGTTTGTGAAAGAATATTCTCTATGACCACTATTTGTTCTCTTTTTAGAGTATTTGGGAAGGTCTCAGGTTGACCTTGTTCGGTCAATTCCATAATAAGTTCTTGTTTTGAGTTTCCTTCTTCTCCACTTGTTGTTGGTACATCAACTAGGGGGTATTTGGTATAAATCTCCCATGGGGGCCTCATTTCCTGGCCATGTAGAAAAGAATCCAAAGGAATATTCCTATCCCTAAGAGAGGTATTCAAGATATCTCCTACTAACACTAGAAAAAGGATCCCCGATAATGGTGCCAAAAAGTAACAGGTTGTCGTTAGGTCCTAACACTCTAGTGAATAAACACATCAATATATTGACTGGGCAGTGTCCAATGACTATATGCAATAGAGGACATCTCGACTTCTCTCTTAAGCATTAATCTACTGAATACGAATTCTAATCTAAAGGGACTCTAATCTAGAAAGCAGTAAATCATCTATCTAGAAAGCAGGAAAATAACTCAAATCAGAAGACAGAAAACTAAGAATTTGAAAAGCATCACCATTAAACTAGAAAGCATGGAAACAGTTAACCTAAAAAATGTGTAAATTGTTGAAGAGGTAAAGCATGTAAAGAAATTAGGAAACATTTATCTACTGCAGAGAATCACAAGCTAACTACTAATCATAAAATCATTAATCAAAACTAACTGAAGAAAGGTTCTCTAGACATTCAAATGCTCAGCTCAAAAGCTACAGACTCAGTTACAACCTGCAGGCTTGACACTAACAATATAACATGTACGAATGGAAATAAAATGCAAATGCAACTTCTATTTTATCAAAGGAAAATGCAGAACAAGAGACAAATACCTATCTATCTATTTCTAACCCTTGAGTGGCTAGCTCGTGGGTGTGTCTACTACTACTTTAGATCACATGCATTGGAAAATCCTTTCTGTTACTTCATTCCACAAATGCATCCATATTACACAATAATTCCAAGGAAGGTAGGAAAACTCATATTCATACAGTAGTTTTTACTCAAGAAAAATTGACAGCATAATGATAATCTTCTTCTCATTATTTGTAACAGTTACATATTTATATGAGAAATGGATACCAAAAATTCTATTTTTCAATTGATCAAGTCTTTCAACAAATTTCCCATAGTAAAAGGGACTTAAGAGCCCATGATATACAATATTAAAGAGGCTTCTCATGAGCCATAAATTCTTTAAAACTAAAAAATAATAGAATTACAAAAGCTCAGCCAAAACGTGTGCTCCTAGCATTCCGATGCCCACTCACTAGTTTTCAAAAGTATGAGACCCGCATTCATTTCCCTTCTAACTGGAATGGTGAATGGTGGTGGATTTGACCTGTGAAATACTCAAGACTAAACCATTAAATCAGCATAAGTTATTTTAATTTAATAAACTCCAAGAAATAAGTTTGTACGATTATTCATAGAAAGGAAAGCAATTATTTTTCCTAAAGGTAATCAATTGGTAGAGTAATTTGGGCTAGAAGGTTCATATTTGTATATTAAGGCCATTATGTTGATGAGGTTATTTTTACCTCATTACACATCAATACCACAATCACCTTCACAAAATCTCACACCACCGTACACGCTATACAACACCCTATCATATCAAAATCCTCCATACAACTCATCCTTCATTCCACCATATGTTCACAAAATTCGCAGGATGATCTAGCATCACAATTTAAGGTGCTATCACAAGAATTATAGGATCTTCAAATGGGAAAGACCAAGAAGCCACATATGCAAAATCTATGTCCCTATCCATTTGGTTGAAATGTTGCAATGGTACCATTCCCTCCAAGCTTTGAAATCCCCAAATTTGATAAATACAAAGGGAGATGAAGTCCTATTGATCATATCAAAGAATTCAATGTCATGTGTATAGAGGTGGATTACAATGATTCTTATCTAACGCTCCCCTTCCCACAAAGTTTAATAGGTCCTACTATGGATTGGTTTTCTTATCTACCTCCTAGCATCAAAACTTTCCAAGAAATTACTGATAAATTCATCAATCATTTCTGCTTCAATCTTGACATGGACTTTAGTCTAGAAGAGTTGTATACTCTTAGAAAAATCAAAGGAGAATCCTTCACCAATTTCTTGCAATGATGGAGACAAAGAGCTAGTAAAATCAAGTGGCCTCTTCCCAACGAACAACAAGTGGGAATTATCATAGCTAATCTAGACCCTGAGTTATCTTTCCACTTGAAAATGTAGTGCATCACATCATATGATGAGCTTGTCCCTAAAGCCCTTAACATTGAAAGAGCTCTAATCTCACAAGCGAATACTCAATCTTACAAAGAAAACCATCCCTCAACTAGTTCAAATGAGAAACCTTGTGTCTGGGAAAAGAACAAAAACATAACAAATGATGGTGTGGTAGATGCTAAGGTCATACTAAGTCTTCCTAGGCCTAACACACATAGGTTGCTAACATCTAGCCCTTGTGCAACAAACAACACCTCCTTAGAACATTGATATTGAACAGTTTGACATGCAACAGGGCGAAACACCAACAAAAACATCTTCTTACCTTTGAAAACTACCAAGACCACACAACCATCCATCCTGGTATGCTTTACATGATCTCTTGACATTCATAAAATCAAAGTCAAAAGAACATCATCTTGGTCTCATAGAAAACGATACCAACATTTTGAAGTACTAGCTGAGAAATCAGGAACTTAATTATCATGATACACCATCAGAAAGCAAAGAGTACCACCATCAGAGCATATCATGACCAAGAATAGGTATCACAAGGAATCATTGCACTTCCCATCCAAGTGGGACCTCTTATTGTAGAAACTACGTGCCAAGTGCTTGATCTTGATCTTCCCTATAACATCTTGCTTGGCCGACCATGGATCCATGCTCTAAAATTGTAGCATCAACCTATCATCAATGTGTGAAGTTTCCTTTCGAAGGTAGAGAAATTACTATCCATGGAGACCCTGAGCCTTTTTACTATTGCAAAATTCTTGAAGCCAAGTTCTATCAGACCCTCGAAATAACTAAGAATGATGAAGGGCCTACACCATCAAGCCCATTTGTTGACCCAACATCCCTAACCTCTACAATAGCAGCAACGATACTCATTGTGTAAAGTATACCTGACGTCAAAGCAGTGATCTAGGATAAGGGTTATGGGAACTACAAGCTATTGAAAGGAACCTTTGTCTTAGGAGAGTTACCCATTTCTCCTCAATCTCATTGGAAACCCATATCTAGCAACAAATAACCTAAAACAATCAAGATGGAAGCTACTACCTTCACCAAGTGGGGGGATTTGTATAAAGAAGACATTTCTAAACTCCTCTATCAGGATGAATGACTTGTTCATGTTCTTTCCATGAAAGATGATAATAAAGGCTTGGAACTCATGCAGAATTGGGGATATAACAAGAATGAAAAGCTAGGAAAAAATGACAATGGTTTGCTAGAACCCATCATTCTTGAGAAACAAATAAATAATTTGGGCTTAGGTTGTACTACTAGCAAGGTCACACTTATTGGCAAAGGTATTTCCACTAAACGATCCAAGGCTTCCTCTTGGTCACCTACATCATGTGATACAACCTTACATGACTTTCCTGTTGATGCTACTGACCTATTTGAGAACAACAACCTCTTTATGATATCCATAACATCCTTTGTCTCAAGCAACCAACCAATTGAAATATGGCTAATATACCCACAACTTATTGACATAGACCAACAAGGACCACTGATTCTAGATTTATTTGAAAATGATGAAGTGATCTTAGAATTCATAGGACTCTATGACAAATTATCATAGGAAGATCACAAAGCAGGCTTTGACATAGAGCTAGATACATGGGACTACTATAGGGAGATGATTGAATCCTTCAGTCACAAAATTAATGAAATGCAACTAACATGCAGATTCTTGAGTGAAAACCACCTAGTGGCACTCTCTGATCCTAAAGTAGTAAAAACAAAGGATGCATTCAATGGTGAAAACCTCTCTGAGGTTCCCAAGGATGAGGGATTCAATCTCCCCCTTAGTGCAGTGCATCGAGAGAAGTCAACAATACTAGCAGAAAAGGCCACTCCAGTGAATGTGGGAAAAGAAGAAGCACCTAAGATCACTTTCTATGTCAAATCATTGTTGGATGAAGAACAAAAGAATCTTACAACATTCCTCAAAGAGTGAAGATCCAACTTTGCATGGTCATACACAGATATGCCAAGCCTTGATCTTGAAGTGGTTGTGCATTGTTTAGCAGTTTATCCTAAATCCAAGCCAGTTAAGCATAAATTAAGAAAAATGCATCCTTAGATAGCACTCTTGGTCAAATTAGAGTTACAAAAGCTTCTTGACGTTGGATTTATTTGGCCGATAGATTATCCTAAGTGGGTTTCAAACCTGGTACTAATCTCAAAACCCACTGGGGGCATCAAAATATGCACTGATTGTAGATACCTAAACAAAGCATGCACAAATGATGATTTCCCTCTTCCTAACATCGATCTCATTGTGGAATTAATAGCAAAGCATGAAATTTTATCACTTATGGATGGTTTTAGGCTACAATCAAATCATAATTGCCAAGGAGGATCAACAAAAAATTGCATTCTCTTGTCCATGGGGAACTTATTGCTGGAATGTGATGCCATTTAGGTTAAAGAATGCAGGAGCAACATATTAAAGAGAAATGACCCTCATCTTTCATGACATGATCCACAAAATAGTTGAAGATTATGTGGATGATATTTTGGAAAAATCAAGGAAGAGAAGTGAGCACATACAAGTCTTAGGACCCATCTTTGACAGACTTGAAGAATACAAGGTATGACTAAATCCAAAGAAGTGTGTCTTTGGGTTCACATAAGGGAAGCTTTTGGGGATCATCATTTCATAAAGAGGGATAGAAATTGATCCGACAAAGGTAAAAGCTATCCTCGACATGGAATGACCGCAAATACTAAAGTAGATGAGAGGATTACAAGGCAAACTATAGTCTATCAGAAGATTCATAGAACAACTATCAAATAAAATCCACCCCTTTTCACATCTTCTCCATAAAGGGATAACCTATAAGTCAGATGAGAAGTGTGATAAAGCTTTCCACCAGATTAAAGATTATCTACTAACACTTCTAGTGCTCATGCTGCCAATACCAAACAAACCTTTGATCCTATATATCTCAACAACATCAACAACACTAGGAGCTCTTTTAGCACATGATAAAAATGGAAAGGAAAGGGCCATCTACTACATCAGTAGAACCTTGGTGGGCTATGAGATGAACTATTCACCCATTGAGAAAGCATGCCTAAAAGTTGCTTTTTCTTCACAAAATTTCAAAAATTACATGTTATCGCATCAAATCAAGCTCATTGCAAAGATTGATCCATTGAAATACCTATTAATTATCTAAAGCAACTCTCATAGGACGCATGGTTAAATGGGAAATTATCTTAACAAAATTTGAAATAGAGCATGTAGAGCACAAGGAAATCAAAGGAAAATTAATCATAGATCAACTAGCAGAAGCACCTATCTATGCTGAGAACCCCTTGATATCTGAGTTCCTTATCAATCTCACAACTTAGTGGAAGATTTACTTTGATGGATCATTCACCCAACATGGATCCAAAGCAGGTATCATTTTTATCACCCCTCAAGGAGATTGCATCCCAAAGTCATACAGGCTATCATTCCCTTGCACCAACAACATTGTTGAGTATGAAGCCCTAATCACAGGTCTAAGGATAGTGGATCAGCGGCAGATTCAATAGATGAAAGTCTATGGAGACTCACAACTAGTTATCAACCAAGTTAATATCAACTATCAAACTAAAGATGACAAGCTCACTCCTTCCAAAAAGATGGTGGTCAATCTCAAGGATCTTTTTATAGAAATAACTTTTGAGCAAATTCCTAACCTGAATAACAAAGCAACAGATGCCATGGCAACAATCATATCACTATTAGACATGTCGAACAACGTCTTACAATGTGAATTCTTGGTAGAACAACTCCTCGTACCAACTTTTGAAATCCTTGAATCTAAATTCGTGTGTGTCATTATTGGTCCTGGATCCCCATGATATCATGACATCTTTACTTACTTAAATAGAGGAACCCTTCCATCTGATATCACCTTGAACCTTAAAAAGAACTTTTTAAAAAGGCATATTGATTCATGATCCTTGGTGATACCCTTTATTGATGAAGCATCGAAGGGACATTACTACGATGTCTTAACCAAGAGAATGCCTTAACTGCTTTAACAAAAGTACACAATGACATATGTGGGTCCATTCAAGTAGTATGACATTAGCTAAGAAATTGTTGACGATGGGGTACTATTGGCCAACCATGGAAAATGAAGCTCATTAGTATATGCAGAAGTGTGTCCAATGTCAATAGTATGGAGGTTTGATTCATGCTTCAGCTCAAGAGTTGCAACCAATGATCACACCCTAGCCTTTTTCACAATGGGGGCTTGACCTCATAGGAAAAATCACTCCAACCTCATCCAACGGCCATAAGTTTATAATAACCGCCACTAAGTACTTTACCAAGTGGGTGGAAGCTATTCCTATGACCTACAAAATGAGGAAACAAATTGCAATGTTTATCCTAAACTACCTTATCTACCATTACGGTGTCCCACAAACCCTAATCTCAGATAATGGAACACCCTTTAAGAATTAGGATGTAAAGAGTTGTGCCAAAAATTCAATATCCAACACCAATTCTCTACCCTATATTATCCCTAAGGAAATGGCCAAGATGACGCTACTAATAAAACTATCCTAAAAATCCTGAAGAAAACGGTCAATGAAGTTGGTCGTGATTGCATCTACAACTAAATCCCGCTCTCTAGGCTTATCGAACCAATATCCGCATGCCTATAGGTGCAACCCTTTTCTCCCTGGTCTATGGATCATAAGCCATCCTACCTATTGAGGTTGAGCTCCCATCATTATGAGTGTCATTACAGAGCTTGATAAATAAGGAAGAATACAAAGTGTCTTGGCTGAATGAGTTAGAATTCTTGGATGAGCATAGCCTTGATGCCCTCAATCATTTGCAAGTGTATCAAAACTAATAGTAACAAAGCTATAACAAGATGATCAAATGTTGATCCTTCCAAGTAGGGGATCTTGTCCTAAAGTAGAATTAGAAGAACATTCCAAATCAGGATAGTAAAGGAAAGTTTGAACTTGATTGGTTGGGTCCCTTCATCGTAACAACTAGCTATGGATCAAGAGCATACCAATTGTCAACACCAGAAGGTGAACCCTTGCAGGAGACAACCAACAACTTGTATCTCAACAAAATTTTTGCCTAATCTTGAAGGGTGTAAAATCATAAAATACAAAAAAATAAAAAATGATCAAAATCCAAAAAAAATGAGACAAAAGATTGAAAAATTTAAAGAAAAATAATATTCCTCTAGTGAAAACCACTTTGATGGCGCTTCAGGTGAGTACCTTGGTGAAAACGTGGCAAACAGGAGCCTTGTGTAAATAAAACACCTCCATCTATTATTTGGCTCTTTGTGCCCATCATTATTTGCACCACCATTCATCCATCATCTGTGTCCTTATCATAGCTTGACATTGTGAGGTATCATGAATCCCTTTAGTACTAATTGGTATAGTCCAAAGGTCAGTCTGTCATGCCTTTATCAAAGTAGTCTAACATATCATGTTGGGTGCACTTCGTTGTGGATCATATTGGGTTCTTGTATATCTTGAGGTCATCATATATCTTACAGAAAATATCAAAAACATTTGTAAAACGATCATCATAAAATCCAAAAACATTTGCAAAATCTTGTACAGCTGAAATCAATCCAAAAACATTTAGAAAATTGTAAATTCAAAATCCAAAACATTCAAAACACATCAAAATCCCTAAAAAGGTTGAAAATAAAAAATCCCAAAAAGCTCTACCCCTATCGAACTATGTTGTCTCTGAGCTTGAACTTAGGAAAGGCCATCATTGATGTTCCCCTAAGACACCCTAGGTCAGTCCTTTAGGAGTCTGTCATAATAAATTGACTTTTCCATCACTATTCATATCTTCATCTTCTTAATAGGTTGAGTTAGTTGAACTACGTGGTCTCTGTGTGTATAATGTAGGCAAGGCTTATCTTTGATCAACCCCTGAGACCCCTAGAATAGGTCTTTAGGTTAGGTTCTTGGTTGGAAAACTCAAAAATCCAAAAACATCCAAATATCTCAGAAAATCCAATAACACCCAACTATTGGAAAACCCCCAAAACATTCAAAAAAAAAAACCAAAAACATTTGAAAATTGGAAAACCTTAAATAGCCTCAAATAATCAAAAATCCCAAAACATTCATATAACCTTTCAAAAAGACCAAAGATAGCCTCAAAACATTTCAAAATACCAAAAACATTGAAATATTCTCAGAAAATCCAAAACCCATTCACCCCATATCGCTTTCACTTGCAATAAACCTTCACCCATAATAAATTGATTGTCACCTTCACCCTTTGTCAAAACAAGTAGAAAGCAAGCATAACAAGTTATAAAGTGAGAACCTAATTGTCAAAATCTAAAGTCTAGATCACAGGTAAATGCGTCAGTGAAGTTTGTATTAGCAACTCATCTTAGCATCATCATCCTAAGATCAAACAACCTCTGATCAACATGTCCTAGGATGTATCCTTCCTACGATGGACATTAGTATCAGATATCACCTTAGCTAAACTTAAACTGGCAAGAAATATGGATAATACTAATTGTTTGTCTTGGATATTTTCTTATGATTTATCTTAATGACCCATTCTGAGGACCTCTTGATGATGTCTATCAAAATGATTTAGAGAGAAAGGAATGGGGCATTGATCATTATCTTTCATTTGATGTGCTTGTGGATACTCTTGTAAAATAATCTTGGCACATACTTGCTTAGTTGTGTGTAGGAAGGTTGTTTGGAGTACGTTGCTGACTATTGCGTATGCTTTGGTCCAATATATTCTAAGTTTCTAACTTGCATTCCAATGAGGTTCCTGTATGTCAAGGTGTGAACAAGAACTATCCTATCTATTTGTCAAGTCAAAGTCCATTACACTAGATACAACACCGTCTTGGTTATCAATACCTTGATGCATCATGTCTATGTGTTATATCAAACAATAAGGAACGATGAAAAATCCCAATCCCGAAGTGTGAGCAACTCATCCTGCATTCATCCTCATTTTGCATTGTCTCATCACCATCTCTAATAAAGTATCGATGGATCATGGACTTGTTGGATCTTTTGAAGTAATCATTGAAATCAACGGTCTTTCATTCTTTATTTCTTTTATCTTCTCTCTGTGCTAACTTGGTATCATGACAGTCAACAAAAACATCATCAATGCATCCACCTTGCATGCACAAACTATCAGCATACATGCATCTCATAATCACATCATAATCATAAAACATCCATTAGCACAATCATTGCATATCACATCATACATTTTGCATTATCATTTGAGTTGCAATGAATAATATAGAATTATTATTTTAAGCCTCTTAAATCATTGCATTATCATTTGCATCCATACATCCATATGCATACATCATCATAAAATTGCATAGAAAATAAACAAAAATAAATACATCCACATCATTTGGATCACATATCATTCATTCCATAGCATATCATAAAAAGATATTGAAAAATAACATATACATCATGATCATCACATATCATATAGACTTAAGTAGAGTGCATCCATACATAATATACACATCTCATATCATATGCATCCATAAGCATGAAATAAAGTGAACACATCACATCATATAGAATCATCTATATTCGTATTATATATATATCAAAAATGAATGTCAAGGTACAAAATATAGATCAGTGTATGTATAACGATAAAAAATACAATATCCACGAGGCTATCAAAAATGAGCCCATGAATGTATATCTGTGGTAAAGAATGGGACAAAAAAATAAAAAAGTGTTTATACACAATAGCTAGCCCTAATGGATACTACCCTCTCCAGCCTACCTCTTAGGCTAATCCTCGACTCTCAGTCGTGCAACACTACACTGTGAAAAATTAGGTTGTCGTGTCTATCATACATCTCAGTGGTAATGTTGTCTATATTATGTAGCCTCTATAACAACCTCTCTATATAACCTCGTTGAAACTATCTAACCATGAGTAGCCACCATCATAGCCTCTATCTGTTGGTGCCTAGCAACCTCCTGGTCTCTCTCTACAATCATGGTCTATACTCGTTGTAACGCCTAATCTCTTTTGGTCATGATGGCAACTACCTACTACCGTGCCTAGTCGTGCTCAACAGTAATACCCAAAATCTATTAATGGGCTTGATCCCGCTTATTGGTCATAATTTGAACCTACTATTGAATCTGAACATCTCTCACATCTGATGGTGGCAGTGGTGGTGCTACCTATTGCTATGGTCCTTGTTGTCCACCCTACTACTAAGGAGGCTATTGTCCTGTCGATGGAGCCCCCAGAACTTGACCATCCTGGCCATCTTGGCTGCCCTAACCCTATCCTCTACCTCTCGCCCCCTGCCTCTGGGTCTCCCTCATGGAGAAGCACCTACCAGATCTGTCAAATGTTGTGGAGGTATGAACCAAGCATCATATGTAGACATAGTCTGTGCTACAACCTGACCTTGATCATGGCCCAAGGTTAATCTGCTAACTGTTTAAAGTTCTTGACTTCCTCGAGAGTTGGAATGGTCGATACCCAAGTGGGAACCTCTCTGGATGATCTAGAAAAAAATGGCCCCATAACCATCATCTAGCCTGTCCTGAATCTCTCTAAACTGCTGAGCCACTATGCCTGGTAAATATCTCTCAATAATAGTGTGCTTGTGACCCTGCATATATTGGGTCTTCCTAGCAAAGTATAACTTCTGCATATCATCAAACCATGGTGGCATCTATAGCCACGGGCACTAGTGGAAAACTGTCATATCATCAATGATTCGTCACCAATATGGGATCCCAATCTATTTGGTGTGCCTCAATGTAATAGCACCTTTGTACCACCAGATCACAAGATCATATGGCTCGACGTTTTCCATCTGAATGATAGGTCGAAGCATGGTGATATGCTCCCATGCCCAAATATGAAGCAAAGTCCCCCTGCACCAATGGCTCTCCCATCACAATACACAAAATCATGCAAATCATGATATAGGGAGGCCAACATCATGGTCCCCCATGCAAAGAGTGTCTTCCTCTAGAGCATGTGATGCCATGCCAAGCTCCATCCTGGGTTGAATCCTCTGCTACATCTATCAGGAGCAACCAAACCCAAAATGATGGCTGCAATATTAGAAGGTAGGCACGTGACCTCTATACGACTTGAGGTCGATCTATGATGTAGATAAAACAATGTTCTCCATCTCCATAACCTCGAGGCAGGCATCAAATACAACATTAACATCATAGATCATGCGATCTCCATGTATCATAAAATGCAAAATGTGCCATAGATCCTCCAAGGTCATCGTTGCCTTGCCTGTTGTAAGGTGGAAGGACAAAGTCTCACTGTGCCATCTCTCACACAAAGAAGTCATCATAGCAATATGTGTCTAGATCACAGGCGCATACGTGACATACCAAAGGCTGATCTCTCCTAAATTCTCCTAGTGTAACTCTAACAAATTTCCTAGTCTCTGCAACACGGTGGACCTATGTTCTCGCGAAATTAGCGGTGGAAAGACCTCATGCACCCATGAAGTGCACAACTTCAGGAAATCGAGAAAATTTGGCTCAATTTGGAATTTACATCTTAGAAATCACAATAGTGTCACTATTTTCAAATTTCAAATTGTGATGCCTGAAAGCATTTTAAAACGCAAATAAAAAATGTGTCACCAAATACACAGGCGTAGTGATTTAATCTTTGGAAAACCCTAACCCTAATTTTTAAATCGACTAAAGCATCGCTATATAAGCATGCGTCAAAATTTCAAATTAGAAACCCTAATTTTAAATCATGACTAGCATCACCCTATAAATATACGTCACTATAATTCATTTCAACATCATCGATTACAATTTGGGCATCACTATATAGTGATGCCGGTAAAGTTTAAACTTTAAAGCATAATAAATGCATCCAAAAGTCAAATTTCAAATCGAGTTTGGAGTTATGTACCAGTGGTCCTACACCTCGAAGCCACTGGAACTCTCGAACTCAATCAGAGATGTGCTTGGGAAGCTCTCGTCGTGCCATTTTTTCAAAGGGTTAGAGCTCAAAATAGTAAGAATCTCTTAAGTGTGAATGCACAAATGAATTGGAAGTGACCCTTCTTGGCTTCTTGAAGCTAGAAAATTAGGGTTTTTTGCCCTAATTTCACCTTCAAGATGGGGTTTATTATCATTTTCACCAATTTTTCCAATGTAGACCTAATTCTGCATCATTTTCTGCATTTTTGGCATAATTCTTGCATCTCGAAACCTTTCTGAACCCTTGGGGCAACTTTTAACCTTTATCAAGAAATCAACCCAAAATTCAAAATTTTTACCTGATTCTTGAGGGGACAGGGAATCAGCTTTATCCTTCTGTTGGGGCATCTGAAAAAAATCATTTTTTTATTTATTTAAGCAGTAGTTTTGATTTGAATACTGTTCTTCTTTGAACCGAAGCAACAAGTACCTCGCTTCAAAGAGGGGGAAAACGTAGACATTGAAAAATGTCTTAGATGATATCATACACTCAAAACAGATTTACTAACATCATTTCTTCTTTAACCCATCCTCTTTTCGGTTCATTAATTAAATTAACCTAGCTAATTTAATTAATTGCATCATTTTCGTCTATTAGCCTAATTAATTTAAATGAGTTAATTCATCTCCCTTCACGCTAACATTTCATCTCATTAAATTAAATAAATCAAAATATTTAATTTAATATTCTAAATCATCTTATTTAATTAAATAACCCTAAGTTATTTAATTAAATATCATTTCATCTCTCTCCCCTATTTATTAAATTATTTAATTTAATAAATAACACTTTATTCCTCCAAATCCCCTAATTGCATGATTAAACCTTGTTTAATTAGCAATTAAACTAATTTTCCTCTAAAAAGGGAATATTCCTTATCCCCTTTTTGCACAATTAAGAATTTCTTTTAATTTGCAAAATGCCTTTTGTCCTCACCCAAATGAATATTCCAAAAGAATATTCTTATTCCTCCATCATTTGAAAAAGGAATATTTTCACTTAGCTTCTTGTTCAAGTTTTAACCTTTAACCTTTTAAACAAGTTACCTTTGACCTATGTGAGCAGGTCAAAAGTGTGTTTGTTTGAAGCAAGTGTGATCCCTTGATTAAAATCCCATCATGCATTCTCATCCATGATCCATGCCTCTCATCTTCTTCATCTTTGACCATTGATTAATCTTTTCAATCTCAACCTTCCATTCCTCATTTGCTCTCCTATAAATAGGACACTATTTGGAGACAAATGGATCCATCTTTCAATTGCAAACTCATGTTGTTGAATTCACTTGCACCCACACTCATCCTTTACTCACTTTTAGCTTGTTTAGTTTATTTCCAATTACATAGTAGCTTAGAGCATCTATTAATGGCTTCCATGCATCCATCTTAGTTTGTATATATATTAGGGTTCTCATATTTTAGCTTAAAATTAGCTTATATTAGCTTAGCAATTGCATAATTTGTTCATTTCTAGCATAAAATCATGGTAATTTAGCTTGCATCATGTTTAAATTAACATAATCTAGGTTTTCATACATCAATCACAATGGTTTCATCAATTCTCTTCCATAGAATCAACTGAAACAAGCTCACTAATCCTGGGATTGGGAAAGGGTCCTTGTTCCACATCAACATGACACCAATTCTAAAACAGGATAAGTTTCAAATGGGTTAGAGTAAGAATTTAACTATTTTTGTGTAGTTTGTAACTTTCAATTTCAATTAAATTCTTAGTTTAATTTTCCAATTTGAATGATCTTGTTTGGCAGATGCAGGTTTAATTGGGTAAATTGTGCTTCAATTTATCATAAATTAAGCATAATCACCCACACTGACATTTCCTCATCTCACACATCCCCTTATGGATTCCAGTCTCTAGGTTTCATGAATGTCATCTTGATGGCTCAAGTGCAAGGTATGTTCCTAGATCAAGAAGAGTAGATAGCCCCATAACATACACTTTTCTCATGGTTGAAAGGTGAGGATGCAATTTTTACAAATGAGACCCCTATGTTGAAAGCCTTGTAGGTCCAATAAAACTACTATACCCACTCTAAGAAGAAGTCAACTAAAATCCAAGAATCTTTCACAAGGCCTAAGGTGACCTTTGGAAATAATTCAAGTCCTCAACCATCACCCTTGATGTATAAAAATTGAGGTGATATAGTGTAGAACAAAACAAAAGAACCTAAGGCCCGATCTCAGGGATTACTGAACGTAGTTGAGAAATTGAAGAACACCCCAAATAATGTTTCTCTTTGAGATTTTTTATCAATCCCTGAACATAAATCTCTACTATGGGAAGTATTAGAGGACCAAGAGAGGCCTACAAAAGGTAACTCAAAAGTGGAGGCAACACAAACCAAAGAAAGAGAAACTAGCAAGAACACACAACCCCATGTGACATCTACAGTCATCAACTCCAAAGTAGGGGTAAGTAAAACAAAACCCGCCCCTTTTATTTAACACCACCGTGGGGGATAATTTGTTGCATAATTTCATGATTGATTTCAACACCAACACCATGAAGATACCCAAGAAAATTGTGGATGCACTACAACTCCAATATGAACCCTTAGAAAAAGGGGTAATGCAGTTGGATAGGAGGAAGGTTTAAACTATAGGAGTTATCAGGGCTCTTTCCATAACCTTGTATTATTTTCCTAGTATCATAGCACCCCAAGAAGTGGTGGTGATTGACATTCCACCAATATTCAGACTATGCTTATCAAGGGACTTCACCATCACGATAGGTGGGTGTTTGTCTTGTGATTGGTCCCACTTGATCTTGAGGACCAAATATAGTTTAAAAATGAAGGTACTCTCAGAATTGTTGCACCTTGAACACATTATTGATGATGCCATGATTTTTTTTGAGTCAACATATACATCTTTCTAAACTAAAGAAAGGTATAGCATAGAAATGCTTGAAGAAGGTGTTGCTGACAACAAGACATCAAAAGAAGAGGTCCTCGTTAATGAATTTATTAGGAATGATCCATTCAAAAACTTTGATGTCACTAGTCTTGGAACATATAATTCATGATGAAGATTAGATTATCCTCGAGATCATGAAGAAGTACCAGAGCAATGAACCTAAAAATGAGTCCAATTTTTTGACCCAACATTTTGATGGTGTGAAATGAAAAACTAGCTCTGGGGTCGGCATTTGTTTGGTATCTTTGTATGGGAAATAAAATTTTAGATCTTTTCGCTTCCAATTTGTTTACAAAAATAATTAAGCTAAGTATGAAGCCTTAGTCCATGGCCTTAGCCTCGTCAAATACATGGGTATGAAACAACTAAAGGTGTTCAAAGACTCTGAACTAGTAGTGAATCAAGTAAGAGGAACTACGATTGCAAAGAATGTTTGCATGAGATCTTGCCACCATAGGGTGTGGGATCTAATTAAAGCATTTGAGGACTTCAATATCCAAATCATCCCAAGGTATACGAATTTAGAAGAAAAAAGAATGATAGTGCTTGGTTCACATTTTGACCCAGTAATTGATCTGCTAACAAATGAGAATGTGGTATAGGTGATTATCAGATTTGCTATCCCAAACAATGACCAGAACTAGCAAGTGTTCAAGAGTGATACCCAGATTACCATGTTTCTCTAGCATTTATACGAGTTTATGGAGTAGTTGTAGCCAAAGATTGAAGAGGCCTACAGAGATCAAATAATACAGTTAAATACCAACAAACTTCTAAGGATATTGATCACCCTAAAGAACCTATTTGATTTTGATGATGTAAGGAATGACAAAAGGAAGTTTTTTGTGAACAAAAGTGATTACTTCGAACTTGAGGTGGGAGGTGAAAGAAAATTGAAAGTGGGGAGGAAGTTTCCAAAAAAGATAAGGATTGGTTGGTATCCTTTTGCAATGACTATGAAGGGGTTGTGGCATGGACCTACAATGACCTGAAAGGGTATGACCGTGAGGTGATCCAACACACCATAGATTTAGTTGAGCAAGCTAAGCTATTCTACTAAAGGCAAAGGCCGAGAAATCCAAAGATTGAGTCTCTCATGGCTCAAAAGCTAAGGAAACTAATTTATTCAAGGATCATATACCCCATCAAGCATTCAACATGGGTGTCTACCTTTTTCCTGTAAGAAAGGAAAATGGAAAAAATAGACTTTGTGTTGATTTTAGGGACTTGAACAAGATGTACCTAAAATACCACCACCCCATTCTTTCCATTGATTAGATTCTCCAGATAGTTACAGGTGTGGAGATGTTTTCTCTGCTTGATGGTTTCTCAGGCTATAACCAAGTATGTTTGAACCTTTGTGTATGCAAAAATTCCTTTCAGCCTCTCTAATGTAGGAGCTACTTTCCAATATGCTATGAACATAGCCTTCTAGGTCCTAATCAACGTAAGCATCCTCATCTACTTGGATGACCTCAAAGTATTCTCCAAGAAAAAAGGAGGATCATTTTGATCACTTGGAGAATATTTTTCAAAGATTCCAAGAGTTCAAGATATCCCTCAACCCCAGGAAATGTGTCCTTGAAGTGTTGCAAGGAAAGTTACTAGGATATGTGGTATCCAAAGAAGGTATCTCTATTGATCTAAAAAGAGTGCATTCTATTAGGGACTTTCCCCTACCAATAAACAAAAAGGGAGTCCAATCTTTCTGAAGAAAGATCAACTTCATCAACTAGTTCATATATGGATTCATGGGGATAGTAAGGCCCATCAACCTAATGTTAAAGAAGGACCAAGATTTCAAATGGATCACTGAGGGGAGGATAATGTTTGACAAGATCAATGAGGCAATATCCACTGCTCATGTGCTAGTAAATCCCAAATTCTCTAAGGACTTTGTCATGTATGTTTATGGTAGTGAACATAGTCTGGAAACCATGTTGACTCAGAAAGAGGATGAAAGAAAAGGTGAGAACCCCATTGCATTTTACTCAAGAATCCTACGGGGATATGAAACTAAATATAACTTCATTGAGAGGCATCCCTTCACCATTATCAAGAGTCTCAAGAAGTTTAGGCATTTTTTGGTACGAAGCAAGATAATGGTATATGTGGTGTACCCTAACATTAGAGAATACGTCATGGAGGGATAAATCAATGACAAGAGAGCCAATTAGACCACTAAGATCCTAGAATATGATGTTGAAGTTTGACTAACCAAGGTTATCTGTGGGAGGGTCTTTATGAATATTTGGCTCAATGCATGGATGCCCCGATAAATGAGTAGGATGCACCAAAGATAGTTTTTGGTTACCCAGTATGAAACTATTGGGTTCTGGGTCATTGATAGGACTCACTTTATAGAGACTGTTCGATATCTGAATGATCTCCCTGTGCATAAGAGGAGATTCTACACACTACAAGGATCTATTTATACATTAGTTCAAGGAGTCATTTTTAAAAGGAACTTCGACAAGATCCTCCTCAATTGTGTCAATGGATACCAAGCCAACAAAGTCTTGCAGGATATACATTTCAACCCCCTAAGTGGTCACTTCTTGATGAAAACAACCATAATTAAGATCATGCACATTGGGTACTACTAGTCAACCTTGTTTCCAAATTGATTTCAAGTGGTCAAAAAGTGCCAACAATACCAATTTTTTGCAGGAAAGAAAAAGAATTCAACCATGTTGTTGAACTCAATAGTGACAGATGAGATCTTTGCGTAGTGGGACTTCATTTGGATGATTAATATCATGTCAATTGTAGGCCAATGGATACTTATGACCACTGATTATTTCATTAGGTGGATTGAAGTTGCTCCTTTAAAGGAAGCAACTAAAAAGTGATCCTCGACTTACTAGAGGAACTAGTAGCAAGGTTCGACCCCTTAAAGACAATTATATCTGATAATGCAAGGTCCTTTCTTGGGTCAAGGATCTCAAAATTTGTGCTTATAAATGAAATTTTCCTCAAAAATTCATCCAAAGACTACCCACAAGGGAATGGGTTGGCCGAGTCAACAAATAAAAACCTCCTAAGGTTAATCAAGAGGATGGGCACTGAACAACAAAGGGAGTGGCATAAACATCAAAAGAAAACATTGTGGACCAATATAATCACTCTCAATAATATACTAAAGACATCCACTTATGAGCTAATCTATGAGAAAGAAGTGGTTGTGCCCATTTTGATGGAAATCCCTACTTTACAGTTATTGAAAGCTCTTGAAATAGAAGAAAATGGAGCAATGAAAGTTAGGTTATCATAGATATTGAGCCTTTAGGAAGTGAGAGAGAAAGCTAATGATGTTATGTTTAGTAGTCAACAAGTGGTGAAGAGATGGTTTGACAAGAAGGGCTCTGACCTAGGCTTCAAGCCTAGAGACTTGGGTTTAAAATATGAGAAAAGGGCCACAAGGTTAGATCAACATGCAAAATTTGACTCATTATGGAGAGGAATTTATGTATTGTCAGCAATAGGCAAGGTAATGTGTTTGAGTTGGCAGACATAGAAGGAAATGCCTTAGAGATCTTGATTAACGAAATCCACTTGAAGCATTTCAACTAAATTATCGGCTTTCCTTGTACATAATTAGCTAGTTTCCCTTTCTAGTTTTTTCCTTTTTGCTAATAAGTGTCACTGACACAACTTGTTTCCATCCCTTTGGTCGTTGCCAAGTGTCCTCACCTTGGCTCCCATCTTTTTGAAATCATCTATGAAAAATGGTTATCTACCACCACCCTCTTTATAATTAACAATCAGAGTGCCCCAAATTGCATGACTTCTCATAAAAAATTACCAAATCTTTTAGGAGTGGTTTCGCAAGCATGTGTTTCATCCTTTTCATTAATAGGAAACAAACCCAAAAGGTTGTGTAGTGATTGCATTAAAAGTAATAATTGATAAATACCCTACTCCTCAAGTGAAACATTTTAACATTCTAAGAGTTTCGAAGAGAACTAAGCCAAACATAGAACCTTCAACAAAGAATTGAGAGAGCTGAGTGCAAAATTGCAAGAAGAATTCAATAAGTTAGCACTTTCAAAGAAAAATGAAGGATATTTTGAGGAGAGTGTAAAGATGAAGCCTTTTGGGTCTTCATTTGTTCACAGGCATTCAAAAATACAAGATCTCATGATTCAATGATAATTGGAGAGCTTGCTCCTCAGTTTTTAGGAATCAAATCATATACATCAACTCCTACATTGCTAAAGCCCATCACACCAAATGTGAAAAGTGTTTCAAAGGGACCTTGTAGGAACCACACATTGGTTCTCAACTATGCAGATGGGATCTTTGATCCCAAATTAGCTAGAGTCCAAAAACCCTAAGAGAGGTCGTTCATGCGCACATGATAAAAAAGGACCGTAAGGGTGAGCTTGAATCCTTTGGCTTCAAGTCAAGAAGCTCTACTATAGCACAATATATGGTTACCCTTGTACACCCATGCCCAAAGCTCATTACTCTGTGTACAAAAATATGATGTCGATGTTGGAATTATCAAGGCAACCACATGAACGTGGAGATCAATGTAGTAAAATTCAAAGAGATGCTTTATCTTCTCCTCAACCCCAATGTGGACTTTTTTGAAAAAGAGAACCTATGGAAAGTATGTGACACTTGTGAGCAAAAACTAGGTTTATTGAACTTAGCTCTCCACACCAATTATGCGAAAGTGTCACCTTTGCCCATCATTCTCTTAAGATTTAAGGTGCCATATATGAAGGACACCCTATTTGTGTTGGAATTCATCTTTGGGTTGGATATGGATTTTAATGTCTTTGACTTTTGGTTGGGTGGAGTTTTCCAGCTAATATGGCGACCAAGGAGAAATCCTACATAATGGACTTTGTAGGTGTCATTGCTAACTCTATTCATTACTAGTTGGTGAATTTTTCAACTTAATGATTCCTTCCCAAAACACTAAATTCCTATCTTCCTATTTTACCATCAAATCCACAGAGACAAGGCTATTCCCCCACGAGATTATCCTCATCTCTACATGGAACCACATCCTATCATTTACCTCAAATTACCGTGAGTTCTTAGAATGGTTTATGTGTCTGATCATAATTGACCTCAACCCACAACCTATCATTGAATAAATAATAAACTACCAATGGGAACGACTCACTGGTTGCAAAACTTCATGCGTCTAGTATGCATCTAGTTTTTTGAAATCCATTTCACTTTCATTAGGGTCCACGGTTTCAAGGAGGAGCCACTTTGGCTCTCGTGCATGCTTATGGACAGTACCTTGGCTCTAGAGCTAGCTCGCCAACTCGATGTGGTAGACTCAACATATGGCATGAGTCGTAAGAAGGCCCTATATGATGTCTCATTTTCAAAGGGGGCATTATGATTTTTAGGAGAGGGAAAAAGTTCCTTCTTGCACTCAAACTAGAAGAGCTTAATCTAGATCAAATAAATGATCAATGGAGCTATGACCCTGACAATTGGATAGTTTATTTGAATATTGGCACCCCCTTCGTCCATGAACTGCGACTGTAATTCAAGGAGAAGAAGTCACTAGTGAAGGTGGTCATAAATTATTTTGTTGATTTATCAAAAATCACCTCAGACACTCGCCAACCATGGGAGTCTTTCCACAGGCCTGTTCAAAATTTTAATCCCACAAAGAAGGTAACCAAAAATTCAATAGCACAACTTGAAGCCAAGAATTGGGATAAGAAAAAAATGGAAGCCTATTGGCAATATGGGCAAGAAATTTCCCAAAAAAATACCAACATTGACATGGTTGACACTAATGACCAATTTGAAAAGATTTGGGATGAATACCACAAAGATGAGGCTCAGGATGATGAAATGGATTTAGTCTAAGAAGAAGAAGAATAGAGCCCCTCAGACAAGGAGGAGGAGAGCTATGAAGTTCAAATGCCTTCAACATGGTCTCTTTCCCTCCATGCAACAACCTAATAACAATAGGCCACTAGGGGGAAACAAGGAATTGGGACCACCCACCCCGACACCGAGGTGCAACCCTCCACTTCCCCCTTTGAGACCCAACAAAAAAGGAGAAAAAATATTATGAAAGGAGGAGCGGGTGAGATAGAAGGGAAAATCGAGGAAGAGGATATAGATTCTAGGCCACCCCTTGGCTTTGCACTACCATGTGATTTTAGTGAAACCACAAAGCAAAAATACACTTCAAGGACAACCATAGTTGAAAAGATGGGATATTAGGGTGGCGGTTTGGGGTCACAAGGACAAGGAATTTAGGTGCCACCTCAAGTGGACCATAGAAGACCCAATGATTTGTTGGGCCTTGGAGTTGATAAAGGAGTCGCATGAAATACAAGAATAGGGGAGGTAATTTAATTTGTTGTAGCTTCAAAACCTTCTAGTTAGATGCCACTGCCTCTTATTGTGATGCAACTACCTCTTTTTGTTGCGTGGCCCCCCTTGGATTTTGGTCATGAGGTATGTCTTTCTCCCCTACTCTTTCTCCTACATCTTCTTTCTACACTCCTTCAATGTCGTCTTCCATATCCACCTTGGTCACCACCCTATCATCCACTATGATTGCACTATTTTCCACCCCTCTACCTCCATCCACTACACAAACATCCATCATGGTGCAATCACTCAAATCCCTCTCCATGACCTCTCACCTTTTTCACCTTCTACATTGCTCACTCACTAGCTCATCCCAAGAAGAACAATGTTCATTGCTTCACAACAAGTGACCATTCCTTTCGAATTGCCACAAGGATTCCCTTTCAAAAGAAATTATTCAATCTTAAGAGTAGTTCCACCAGCAGTTGGAGGCTGTAAAGAAATCCTAAGAGGCCTAAGTTGAGAAAATATAAAAAAGTGGCGAAGGATCCAATGTTGTCACATATACAAACTTTTCTTTGATTAGACACATCATTCTTTGATGATCACCCACAAGATGCCCATGGTGTATAAAGCTTAAGAGAAGATACTACCTAGGGATTAATAAACCTACATTGTTGACCTAAATATTAGCTAGTAAGACCACTTGACAAAGTGGAATTAATGGAGGAGACATAGAAGGATGTCAGGATAGACTACCTTAAGTAGGATCATTGATTGGTGAAGAAAGATCAAGAGATTGAAAAAATGAAAGCCACGGTTGAATGCATCAATGCAAAGGCTAAAACCAAAGAAGCAAAGCTCACAAAAATGATATTTGATTTGCAAGTCGTGTCACTACTGAGAGCTTCCAATTGGAAGCTAACCAAAGAGCCCAATTGCAAGTGTAGGTAGCAGAGCTGATAGTTGAGATAGAAGCTATGCATAAGGAAAAAGAGTTTGTAGAAAATAAGCTACAACAAAAGGAAGTAGAGTTGGTATAGGCCCAAAAGATTTTTTAAGACTCCATGAGTGCACAACAATAGATGCAACAAAAAATGTAGCAAGAGTCCTAGGCTAGGGACTAGGAAATTCAATAGTTAAAGAATGACCTTATTGCCCACCTACAGACCGTAGAAATTCTCCCAATGATCCAATAGTCATATGTATCATGTTGGGAGAGGATAAAATTGTGGTGTCACACTTGAAGCCAACACTTGGGCCCAAGACCCCACCACCCAGTAAGACCCCACCGCCCTGTAGAGGTGGACCCCACCGACCATTGGCGGGTATGGTCAGTGGGGTCCTAGGTATGGTCGATGGGGTCAAAGCCTTATGGATGGTGGCGGAGCTTGGGTGGTTAGAATGCCTTGGTCGGTGGGGTTGGTGCCCTGGGTGGTCCCAACCCCACCGACCTGCACTTCACCACCGGGGGGGTGGGAGGCTATAGAGTTGCTTCGCCTACTGCCCTATATGCCTTATGGGTGGTGGCAGAGCCTTGGTCGATGGGGTCCACTCTCCAAAGGTTGGTGGGGTCAGAGCCAACAAACCCACCATCCATAAGGTGAATATGGTTGGTCCCAAAGTCATATATGGTCGGTCCCAAAGTAACCCAACCCCATCGGCCGTAGGGCAGGTGGGTTGGGGGGGAATCAACAGTTTCAGAACTATAGTTTCGTACCCACCCAAACCTACTATAGTGGTTCTCTGGTAGTTGGGCCCTAAGGCCTACCTTTGACAACCGACCATATTGGCCAACTCTATAGCCTCCTGTCCCCCCGGACCGACCTATTCGTCTTAAAGTGGGAGGCCCCCCTCAGGAGGTAGATTATAGTTAGTTGGGAAAGTATGGTCGGTGGGGTTGGGTTACTTAGGTCGGTCCCAAAGGAACCCCCCCACCCCCGGTACCAGCTCTGCACCAACCTGAGGCCTGCCTTCGGTAGCCGTTAGCCAATATGGTCAACTACCGAAGGTAGGCCTTAGGTCCCAAAGGGTAGGTCGGGAATGCCAAGGGCGAATAGGTCAGTGGGGTTGGTACCAATTTCCCATTCACCCTTGGGACCGTCCCATTTTCCCTTGGGACCGACCTAAGTAACCCAACCCCACCGACCATACTCGCCTTTGGTCGATGGGGTTGGGTTACTTTGGACTGACCAAAGGCGACTATGGTCAGTGGGTTACTTGGCTTCACCCACTGATGAACTGACGCTTCTAACTGCCCGGAAGAGCTTCGCTCACTGCTGAACCAGCTATGCCTTACTCTATATCCTCCCACCCCCCCGGTTAGGAGCTTGGGTGGATAGGAGCCTTGGTCGGTGGGGTCAAAGCTAGGTGGGGGGGCCGCTATGGGTGGGAGGAGATAGTAGCCAACTATTGGTAACCACTAATCCCCCAAACTAGAATTCCCTCCACACGGGGGGTTAAGTTCTATAGTTGGTTCAGTCTAGTTTGTGTTTAGTCTAGTCTAGAAAGGGGGTAGCCCCATGGCAGGAAAGGGGTGGGGGGGGCACAGTGATGCGGTCTCGATGTAACATGAGTGGCCACCCATTGGCCGAGTGGTTGATGCAGTGATGCTATGCAACTATAGAAAGGGGGAGTCTAGTCCTATAGTGATCCGGGGTCTAGTCCATCTATTCCCGACTAACATGGCCAATCCTATAGTGATGCAGTCCATCCATTCCCAAATTTATCATTGAATCATAGTGATTAAGCACACAAGTGAGTATGTCTATGGAGAAAGTCCTCACCTTCATCTCCCCAAAGGTCCAAGATTCACAACTTCTAGTTGAGAAGTTGTACAGTGCAATGAATGAGACAATCTAGGTAGTCGAGGTCTCCAACCAAAGGTAGGAAACTTCCAAAGTTAATGAATTCTTGAGTTGCGACAAAGAAACATCAAAATTCAATGCATATTTGGATGCCTTAGAGTGAGTGGTTCGAGAAATGAAGGGACACATCAAACAATTGGTATAATTAGGAATCCACTCCCCATTCCTCTCCAAAATAAGGGTCCTCTTTGAGGATGAGATCAAGGGGTTGCTAGTTGCAAAGCAGAGTGACCAGAATGTCTTTGCAGGCCTAAGTCAAATACTGAATATATTTGAAGTAGAGGTTATTCTACAACCCATTGCCAAACTTGACTTTTAGATGTGGGATATTATACAAGGTTTGAGTAGCTTCTCCTTTAAGGAGATAATAAGCCTAGACAAATCTTTCAAATCTCTAAGAAAGAAACATCAACCTTCACAAGATGAATGGACACATCTAAAGGCCACCCTTTAGAAGTTGTAAGTTTTACAAGGCTTCCCTTTTGCAATTTTACTTCTTTTTACATGAACTAAAGGTTTTGGGTTCTTCATTCGTAGGTGGATTCCCCTTGCAAGTTGCTATAACTATGGATTCGATCCATGATTTTAGGTTATAGGAATTAGCATCTCATTAGGATACGACTGTGTGAGTCAGGTGTGTTATATTGACCATCTCTTTCCCCCAGGCCCTTTGTAAAATTTGACTAAGTGCCAACTTCCTCCCACTTGTGACATTTGGCATCCCCACACTCATTCACCACAAGCAATGCTCAACTCTCTCTAAGGATAGCACCAAGACGTGACATAGTGGCTCTGAAACTATCGACACATAAGAAATGAATGGAGCTTAAAAGAGAGCACATACTTCCATGTGGCATCATCACATGGTCAAGAGTAAAGGCTTTCCCTTCACAGGAAAATGATGTGTCATTGGTTGGAAAGGGTGGGACCCATTTCCAATAGAGACTTTAGGAGCAGTTCAAGTGAGGCACGTTTTGGCATCAAGAGATTATTGGGTGTTAAGGTAGCCTCATATCTGAGATCCGCAGATCGTTCATGTGTGTGAGCCAAAGTACTCCCTTTTAGTTATTGCAACTTCATCATGAGAATGAGTGGGAGGCTCTAGGTATCTTGTAGCACTCCAAATGTAATATTTTCTTTTTCTAAAACACCTCAGCCATGCAAGGCCATTGGGTCTATATATTCAAGAGTTTCATATTTTGTAGGGGTTCTCAAAGTTAATTTTGATAACCATTACCAAAGAACAAAATTGTAATAATTTTAGATTTGAATAGAGATAGCAATAGCTATTGTTTTCATTCTAAGACCTTAGCAGGTGCCCCTCACATGAAGGATTGAATGGTTTATATTGTTTGTTTAAGCCTTTGTATTTTTTCTCCATTCAACAATGAAGATGTGGTGTTCCATGTCAAATTATGTGGAATCAATAGTTGTTTGTTATTTTTGTTCTTTTCTTCTATAGTGTGAAATTTTTCTAGTATTGCAAGTTTTAAATCATGCATATTCTCCTTTAAATTGTCTATAATATTTTAAAGGTTTTAATCTATAATATACAAAAGTTAGGAATGAACACAAAAGTAATTTTGGTGCATCGCCTTAGTTAGAATTTCATTTCAGTTTTTCTTGATTTTCCTTCTCCGCTCTTTTCTCCTCAAAAGAATTTGAAGAGCTAGCTTTTAAAATCTTGAAGGTCACTTCACAGACAACAATTCTAGTCCCACAATTGTAAAGCTTCCCATAGGACGTTGCTTGCCTAGAGAAAAAGTTTTAAGTATCAACAACGGTAATGGATTTGATAGACGATGGATAATAGTTAGCCTCAATAAGCCTATTGTTTATATAGGATTTGCTACCATCCCTTTATTGTAATGTGCCCTTCCTAGCCTATTCAACAGTTTGGTAGAGTTAATTCGTAGGCTAACGGGGTTTGGTTAGGGAACTTTAGTGAGCATTTATCTAGCATGGTGTGGTTGGCAGTTGCATATTACCATTTTTTGTAGTGTTTTTAGAGTTTTCTCCCATAATATTTTTAGTAAGTCAATTTTCAGTACCGACAAAGCTAGTTGTCATCCTACCATTTTTAGTAGTGTCAATGAGAGCGTTTGATATCCATATTTCAATATTTATTTGGTTCGATGCAATTATTTAAAATAACATAAAGTTATTAAAGTTAAATTAAATATTTAACTTATGTTAATTTATAAAGTTACTTTATTAAAAGGACCATGGGAGACATAAGGGAAAGTTATAAAGTAGATAATGTTACAACTTAAAGTTTAGTGCCTAGGGAGTCATAAGGAGATGTTTTATTTTAAAAAGAAAATTATTTTATTTCCCAAGAGGGGGTCATGGGATTTGGAGAGATCTATAAAAGGGTTCTTGGAGCTCATTCTTATTTTATGTTGGATCAAATATTGGTTTGCTCTTGTTCTTGGAGCTCATTCTTCTTGGGGTTTGTGAGAATGAAATCCCTTGCAAACAACATTCTCTACATTGCTGAGAGACACAATCTAGAAAATATATCAGTCGTTTCATACAAAGATCACAGTTGGGCTACATTGGTGTTCATTTATTCTCTTCTTTAACCATTGGAGCTTGCATTTCAGAGTCCATTCATCAATTTGGATTGGAGGAAGATAGTTTAGAGGTTCTTTCTATTTTAAACCCCCTTTTGTTGGTCGTACCTTTGCTCAAGCTGGTTGTACCATTCACAAGAGGGCATGTGGGTTTGCAAGGAGGGTGCTTAGGGTTTGGAGTTGGGAATTGTTGCAAATGTGGCACCTAGGGCTAAGGAATACTCAACAACTTCATTAGGATTGGAGGAAACAATTTACGAAGGAAAAATCCCTCATCTTCCCACTTCTAGTTCATTGGTTTCAACTACAACACATTGTCAAAGTTGTAATTTTTTTTGGGTATGTTGGTTCTAGATATGTAATGATATTTTATGAATTGTGTTGTTGTAATTGAGAAAATCTTAATATTTTAAATACAATACAAATCTAGAAATTTTTGCTTGTTGCAACATTGGAAAACTATGAAATTTCTGAGTATTTTATTGCTGCAATTTATTGTTATTTTTAAACTATATTTCCATTTTTAAACGATCAAAAATATTGTAAAAACACAAAATAAAAGACATAAAAAAAAAACAAGGCAAAATAGGGCAGCATATTACAGTGGTATCATAGTAGTGAATCCTACCATCCTAAAGGGGTTTGTGAGGAAAAAAACAAGTGAATAACAACACGTTAAATGAGTAATGTAGTCATATACCCATCATTATAATTTAAGGAAAAATAAATCCAATGCAAGCATTGAGAAATAACCAAAATTAGATCCCTGCGCATGTGTAAAAATGGGTGATAGAGAACAACTGCATGAACCCAACACTAGGGAAATATTAAATTATTTGGCTAAAGGGTAGCATTAGTTGCAACAGAGTCAACACGAGTTCTAGCAAATATTGGTGCAAATAATGAAATAAATGAACCAATGGTTGCTGGGGGAAAATAATAATAATAGTGCTGGAATCAATGGTAGGAAAAATGACAATGGTGAAGGTTTGGTGAATGATAGAGGCACAAATTAGTAGAGTAGAACCCAGAAAAATAATTCTAGGCCCTTAATGCCTAACTTCTAGTCAAGAGCTAATCATCATGTAGAGGATGAGCCCACCCAATAGGAGCTACAAGATCATATTTTTTAGGATTAGAGAGATTTAGGGATGGAGTTTCAAGCTGAGATGTCCTTCCATGATTACATGGACCTCAAGATGAAACACATACCACATAGGGGTGGTAGACAACACCATCAAGAGTTATAGTGGAAGATGGGAAAGTTATCCATTCCCTAATTTGATGGCTTGAGGAAGTCCAAAATGAGGGCATGGGTTTTGAAGTTGGACACATACTTCCAACTCAACCCAATGCAAGAGTACGAAGCTATCAAGTATGCAACTATACACTTGGACGCTAGCGAACATGAGTGGTGGCACCATGAAATGATCACCTTGGGTCATGACCAAATTTATTCATATGTTAAGTTAATTGAGAGGCTAATAGAAATTTTTGATAGGAAAGAACCAGCGTTACATTTCAAGGAGTTGGCTCAATCCAAACAATGGGGTTTTGTGGAGGCATATGTGGTGGAATTTCAGAGACTTTCAGTGGTAGTCATAAAGATTTTAGAGAGGAGGATTATTGTGATTTTTATGGATGTTCTTTCACATCCCCTATGAGGTTGGATTAAGGCCCTTAATCCATATTCATTATAGGAATCCATTAAGAAGGCCAAAGATATGGAAACTTCTACTCTTCAAAGAAAATTTTAGTCTAAGAGTTTTCTCCAAAAGAAGAAGAAATATAAGAAATATTTTCATGAGGTACATTAGCCACATCATGAGACTAATAGGTTAGATAACGAGCAACTAAATGAACTTCAGAGGAAGAAATTATGCTTCCATTATAGACAGCCTTGGGACCCATCACAAAAATGTAGTGTGAAGGAGAAAGCAAAGTAGATAGAATATTTTTCTACTGATGAGACAACATAAACAAAATTAGATCAGTAGTGTGATTTAGAGAGTAATAAAGAGGAAAACTCATTCGAAGAGGAGCACAAGAATGACGGTACCATTTCCCAACTCTCTAGCATCCAAAAAGTAGTCACATTCAAAGTTAGAGGGACATTGTAGGGGCATCGAATCATGGTGCTAATTGATACATGAGCTACTCATAATTTTATTGATGAGGGGTTTGTGAACAAGACAAGGTTGTAAACAGAAGAACATGAGGGGTTTAAGGCCATGGTAGATAATGGGTACAAACTCTCTTGTACCCGTAAGATCTCTAATTTGAGTTTTTTATTGGGGGAGTAAGAGATGAATGATAGATTTTATGTGGTTAACATTAGGGATACCGATATGGTATTGGGGATGCATTGGATGAAGTCCCTTGTGAAGTTCTCTTTTAATCTTCAAAAGATGGAAATGAATTTTGAGGCCAATGGGAAGAAGATAGTGCTTAAAGGCCTATCATATGGGGGGCCTAGAGTGGTGTCCTTCAAAAGGATAGAACAATTGATCAGACAAGAGTAGGTTGAGTGGGCAGCTCAGTGTCTCATCATGCCTACAGTTGCAAATGAACAGAAGAGCAATTACCATCTAGACATCCAAAAGTTGATATCGTAGCATAACATAGTTTTTGGGAGCATCCTTATTGGAGTGCCACCAAAGAAAGGGATAAATCACGTCTTAGAGCTAGACGAAGGTTCCAAACTAATAATTATGACTCCTTATAGATATCCTAAGAGACACAATGATGAGATAGAAAATGCAATTAAGGAGTTATCAGAGATGGGGCACATTACACCCATCAAAAGCATTTTTGCATCAACAGTTGTGTTGGTGAAGAAAAAATATGGAACAATGTGGATGTGTATTGATTATAGGGATTTTAACAAAATGATAATAAAGAACATGTATCCCATTTTGTGGATAGATGAGTTGATAAACGAGCTACGTGGGGCTTGTTACTTTTCCAAGATAGATTTGAGATCTGGGTATCATCAAATCAAGATGAGGAAGGAGGATATAGAGAAGACAAGTTTCTAATGCCACTTTAGATACTTTGAGTTTTTGGTGATGCCTTTCGAGTTAACTGATGCGCCAACCACTTTCCAAACTTTTATGAACCAGGTGTTCAAGAATTATTTAAGGAAATTTATCTTAATATTTTTTAATGACATCTTGATATTCAATAAGACTTGGGAGGAGCATTTGAGGCATCTCAAGGAAGTCTTAAGCATTTTGGAGAGTGAGTAATTCTATGCCAAGGAGTCCAAATGTGACTTCAACATGACAAATCTCCTCTATCTTGGGCATATTATTAGTGCAATGGGGGTGAGAGTTGACCTTGCGAAGATTAAGGCTATTGTTGATTGGCGTACTCTGACAAATCTCACTTAGCTCAAGGGATTCTTTAGTCTGTGTGAATTTTATAGGAGGTTTGTTAAGGTTTATTCAAAAACTGCAACCCCACTTACAAATTTGATGAAGAAGGGGGCATTTGAATGGTCTAATTCAACACAAAAGTGTTTTGAGCACTTCAAGCAGTTGATATCCTCCTGTCTAGTATTAGCAATACCAAATTTCACCAAACCATTTGAGGTGGAGAGTGATGATTCAGGAGAGGGAATTGGGGTGGTATTGATGCAAGAGAATCATAACATTTGAGAGTAGGAAGCTAAGAGGTGTGGAGAAGAGATATTATATATATGATAGAGCAATGTTGGCTATCATGCATGCATTATCCAAATTTAGACCATACCTAGTAGGGGAAAATTTATCATCAAAACATACCATAATAGTATCAAATATCTTATGAACCAAAAGGATCTTAATGATAGGAAACACAAGTGGGTTAGTAGACTACAAGCATATGATTTCGACATTTTTTATGTTAAGGGGAAGAAGAATGTAGTTGTTGATGCACTTTACAAGAGGCCACATTTGTGTTCTTTGGTTAAGATCATTGCTGATTGGAGAGAGTTGATTTTAGCAGAGTATGCTAAGGATTCTTGGAAGTAGGAATCATAGAGGGCACTATTAATGATGACATGTATACAATGCTCAATGAGTTGATCATTCACAAGGAGAGGATCTATTTGGTTCCTATGCCACAACTTAAGGGGAAGATATTGAGGACATTGCATGATGCACCCATGGTTGGTCACTCGAGTTTCTTCAAGACCTATAGGTAGATTTGTGAAAGATTCACTTGGAAGGGACTTAAGAATGAATTCCTCAAGTATGTTAGGGAGTCTCCTATTTTTCAATCAAATAAGAAGGAGCACTCTTATCTAGCTAGTTTACTTCAACCCTTACCCATTCCCAATAAAAAATGGGAATGTATCTCCATGGATTTCATCACTGGGTTGCCTAAGGTGTAGAACAAGGATTGTATATATGTGGTGGTTGATAGTTTAACTAGATTTACACATTTTTTTCATTATTTTAGTGACATATAGTGTTGTACAGGTGGTTGATTTATTCTTTAGGGATATTTTTAGATTGTATAGGATGCCTAGGAGTATAATGAGTGATAGGAAAAATAGGTTCCTAAGTCACTTTTAGTAGGAAATCTTTAGGTTGACTAAGAAAAAACTCACTCCCAACACGAGCTACCACCCATAGACAAATGGACAAACATAGATAATAAAAAAATGGGTGGAGGGGTATCTCAAGAACTATGTATTAGGGTAGTAGAGCGCTTGGATTAAGTGGTTGCATCTTGGTGAATACTGTTATAATTCCACTTATCACATGCCCATCAGGATGTCACCTTTCATGGGTGTTTATAGATATGAGGCACCTAACTTTTTGGATTTTCTATTTGGAGATAGTAGAGTGCCTAAGGCTAGAGATTTGTTGCAGGAAAGTTAGGATGTCATGAAATCTTTGAAGGAGAACTTGTGACAAGCTCAAAATAAATAGAAGTTATATGTTGATCACATTGTGTGGAGTGCACTTTTGATGTTGGGGACATGGTTTATTTGAGGGTGCAACCTTACAAACAGTCTTCTCTCAAGACGAGTGGTGTCGAGAAGCTTAAGACTAGATTTTATGGTCCTTTCAGGGTGTCCAAGAGGATTGGGGAGGTCGCTTATGATCTTGAGTTACCATCTGGTAGTAGGGTTCATAATGTTTTTCCTGTATCCAAGATTAAGAAGGTGCTAGGACATAATGTGGTTCCTTCATACTAGTTTCCACCTTTAGATGAGGAGGGTAAGTTGATCTTGATTCTAGGGGCCATTATAGAATTTAGAGAGCAAACTCTTCAGAGGAGGCTATTAAGGAGTACTTAGTCAAGTAGATGAACCTATTGATGGAGGATACGACGTGGGAAAATTAGCATTTTCTACAACATCTAGAGTTGAGATTGCTTAAAGAAAAGCAATCTTGGGAAGGGCAGACTGTAATGTCCCCTTTCTAGTATATTTAGAAGTTTGGTAGAGTTAGCCTATTCGATCATTTTGGTAGGCTAACGGGGTCTGGTTAGGAAACTTTGGTGACCGTTTATCTAGCATGGTGTGGTTGGGAGTTGTGTATTACCCTTTTTTGGAGTGTTTTTGGAGTTTTCTCTCATTCTTACTATTTTTAGTAAGTCAATTTTTGGTTGATGGAGCAATTTGTCATCCTGCTATTTTTAGTAGTGTCGATGAGAGCAATTGATATCCATATTTCAATATTTAATTGTTACGATGAAATTATTTTAAATAACATAAAGTTATTAAAGTTAAATTAAACATTTAACTTATATTAATTTATAAAGTTACTTTATTAAAAGGACCATGTGAGACATAAGGGAAAATTATAAAGCAAATAATATTATTTAACTGAAAGTTGGGTGCCTAGGGAGTCATAAGGAGATGTTTTATTTTAAAATGAAAATTATTTTATTTCCCAAGAGGGGGTCATGGGATTTTGAGAGAGCTATAAAAGGGATCTTAGAGCCCATTCTTCTTTTATGCTAGATTGGATATTGGTTTACTCTTGTTCTTGGAGGAGTTCATTCTTCTTAGGGTTTGTGAAGACAAAATCCCTTGCAAGCAACCTCCTCTACGTTGTTGAGAGACACAATCCAGAGAATATATTGGTGGTTTCAAATAAAGATCACAGTTGGGCTACATTGGTGTTCATTTATTCGCTTCTTCAATCATTGGGGCTTGTATTTTAGAGTCCATTCATCAAGTCCAATTGGAGGAAAATATTTTGGAGGTTATTGCTATTATAAACCCCTTTTGTCAATCATACCTCTACTCAAGCTAGTCATACCATTCACAGGAGGTCGTGTGGGTTTGCAAGGAGGGTGCTTAAGGTTTGGAGTTGGGTATTGTTATAAATGTGGCACCTAGGGTTGAGGAATACTCAACAACTTCATTAGGAGTGGAGAAATTAATTTAGGAAGGCCGAATCATCATCTTCCCACCCAGTGCGTTGGTTTCAACTACAAAACATTGTTAAAGTTGCAAACATTTTTTGGGTATGTTGGTACTAGATATGTAATTATATTTTATAAACTGGTTGTTGTAATCAAGAAAATCTTGATATTTTGAATGCAATTAAAATCTTGAATTTTCTACTTGTTGCAACATTAGAAAATTGTGAAATTTTTGAGTATTTTATTGCTGCAAGTTGATATTTCTGCACTTTATTTCCATTTGTAAACCATCAAAAATATTGTAAAAAACACAAAGAAAAACACATCAGGAAAAAAAAAACAACCAAGGAAAAATAGGGCAGCATATTACATTTATCCACAACATCCCACCGATCCTCTTAGTTCACATATTTGATATTGGTATTAAAAAAAAATTCTTTCTATTTCACATTGTATTGTATTGAATCTTTTGTGTTTGTTCTTTTGGATTTGCATTTCATAAGAGAAATCTATCAAAATATTAAGATTTACGTATTATAATAAAATTATTTTAATGAGTTGTATTTAATGGTATAATGTGATAGTTAAATCATGACATTATGATTCTCGCTATTAAATTAAAACCCCTATTAAAATAAATTAGATTTAATAATAGATTTCCAACAATTTTATACCTGTCATTTCTGAAATAAAATCAATAATAATCTATATTTCATAAAAGTTGACAATGGTAGAGAGAGCACATAGACATTGACGGTAGGAAGAAAGAGCAAAGGCAACAATAATAAAAATGAAAAACTGAGGAGTTAGATAAAAAGCAACAATTATAAGAGCGAACGATAATGAACAATTTCAAAGTAATGGTGGAAAGATGCAGTGCACACGAAGATTTCTAAGGTGCAAAAAAAGGTGGAGAAAAAAATCCAATTCAGTTGAAAATAAAATGGACTTGTCTTCTTTTACAACTGACAAAACTATGAGAAAATCGTGACCCATTTAATGCTTCATTAAGTGGTGTATAAATATCCATGAGTACCTTGCAAAGCAAAAAGCTATCCAACTTGACAGGGAATGACAGAAGCTGGGGATTAATGTCCCAAGGCAATTCTTATAGACTAGTGTGAAGACTTCTAAAAAAATCTGAAAAAGTCTGCATTTTTATAGAAAAAAATGCCTTGAAAGTCAGGAAAATGATGGTTTGATGTATGACTTGTATGAAGTGTTCTGATTTTCTTGGTTTCCAGAGAAAAAATGCTTTGAGAAAACACAAGGAAAGTTCAAGACGTGAGAGCATTTATGAGGAGCCAAAAAGGTTCCAGTCTAGCTAAAAATAGCATGAAAGGATGATGAACAAGAGCCACTTACTGGTAAACATTTGCTTTGCATTAGATGTATTTATGGATTGTGAGCTCTAAGAAAGAAATTTGAACTGTTTATTTGTTGGATGGTAGAATCTGACTGGTATCACAAAGTTTTGTATCCATAATGGTCTAGTTTGATACAAATCAAATCTACATAACATACAATCCATATTGTGGCCATGGTAGCACCTCACATGATGCTTAGTATCTATGTTCTACAATAGGTATTAAGTTATTGTACAATTATATTTAGTTGTACAAGTGAATACTTGTGTAACAACAAAAGATGGTATGCGAGATATGAATTTGTAGACGAAAATTAATTTAGAAAATTTTATGACTATAATGTAACAGTTAATTTTACCTACAAAGGATTCTCTCTCTCTCTCTCTCTCTCTCTCTATATATATATATATATATATATATAGGTGTTATTTTTCAAAGGACCACACACACACACACACACATAGGTGTTATTTTTCAAGGGACCACATACATGTTAAATTTTTCAAAAAAATGTTTAGATTTCAATATATCTTTTTTTAAAAGCATGCCAATTTTTTATTAACTAAAAAAGTAGAATGTATTGTAGCATCTTGAAACTTTCTAATCAATACAAATATTTGACTCAAAACTAGTTTTAATAGTATACTCATGGAACTCCTTCCCCTCTTCCAAATCTTGTAAGCAAGAAAATCCAAACAACATGTTAACCAAAGTACCCAAACTAAGTTTAGGCCATGCATTTGATGGAAAACTAGTTGCAAATCTTATTATAATATCCACTATGCTCATGCCCAACAATTTTTGTATTATATGTGACATCTAATCTTGAATAGACTTATGTAGTAATGAAAGATAGTTGTGCAACAAGCAAAGACCATTTGCATACCAACTGAAGATAGTTGCCTAATAACTCAAGGTATTATAGATAAAAATCTTTAGTTGCAAAATAGTGTTTAGTTATGTAGTAAAAAAATCACTTTCAACATGAAGTTTTTTATACAAATCTTAAGGGATACAACAACAAAGCTACACTATAGACCAATGTCCTATTGTTGTTAAAGTTAATTCAATTATTGTTTATAATAAGATGTTGGGTATTGCACCAAGGCCAACTAGTTTAGTTCACAATTTTCATAGGCAAGTTATGTCTTTGGATGAGGCCTACACCAACTTGGAATTGAAGCTTGTCTCTAATTCCCAACCATAAGTTATTGGTTTGGAGAAGGGAATGAGTTATTTGTCACTTTCAATATTTTATAGTCATGTAAATAATATTTAAATACTAATGTTATAATGAAATTATATTTAGTTATGTATTGTATCTTATCTTTAAATCTTCAATTTATATTTTTTGTATGGAGTGATTCTTAAAAGACCAGTTTAATGCTTATTAGATTTCATCGAAGAAAAAAATTATTTATTTATTTCTATATTTTCACATATTTTATTGATCAATTTTAATTTTTTTGTCTATGTAAACACCAATGGAATGCTAATTCTTTAATGTAATTATCTAATTTATGATGGTATTATATGATGACATAATGGAATATCTAAATCAACACCCAAACAAAGATGCATTTATATACCCTAACCTTTTATGGGAATCTACGATCATAGAAAATATAAAGTTTTCTTCACAAATTGGATCAAGGCCAATAGAGTGAAAGGTTTCATATAGGGGGGCCAATAATAAATCCTACCTTATGAGCTTCCATGAGAGTCATGACAACTTGAAAAAATACCTCATATTCTTGCAACAAATCCCCAAATTCACCATATTGGAGTAACCATGTAAGACCAATATAGTTTATGCAATTTTAAATTGATTTATTTTTAAATTGAATGTATATTCTAACATCTAGTAATTGCTAGATCATATGTGTGTAGATATTGGTGCTCATATGACCCATAGCATTATAAAAAATAGATGCTATGCTTGTTGATCACCATAGTGCCCAATTAGGGGAAGGGAAATAGATTGGGTTTCAAAAATATGAGGAGTGGATGTACTTGTTATTATAGCACATGAATAATGATTTATCAACCCAGCCTTACACTCATATTATACACCATGTTGACCATGTCAACAAGGATGGAAAGCCTTGTCACGATCAATTGAATAGTGACTTTAGAGGGTCAAGATGAATATTTTCTCCACTCATCACCAAATAATTAAGTCATGATTTGGTGTTGTTATTGCTTGGAATGTCAAGATTTGATGCATCAAAAAAAAAGGAATTGGTACACCATGTAGATGCAGATGGAGATATCCATTTTATTCTAAGGTTACAAATGTCACACCAACTTGAAATATTGCTTTAATATGTCCAAAATAGATTACTAACCATGGATTCAACCTTTGGTATAAATTTAATGAAGGTATACAATGTATGTAGTAATTATCATTTCCATATGTGAATAAATAATGATTATTTATCTAATCATTTTTATCATTTGTTCATGTCCAATTTTAATTTTACACTCTACTTGCTTTTGATTCCAAGCATATAGGGCTACTTGTAGCATGGGTCATTATGTCTAAGTAATACACATTTGAAATTACTTATTGGATGGGTTTCATGCTTCAAAGTGTGCACCTAAGGAACATAGAGTGGAAATTAAATGAATTCATGGCGGATAATGCAAGAATTGATATTAAACCATCAATATTAAATTATTGAATTATTCTTTGTGTCATTATTAAAGAATTAGTTATACTAAGGAAATCATCTCACTATTTTTAGGGATTTATTAAATTGTGAGATATATCTTTGCTCATCGAATATAATTAGGAGTACAAAATTCATTATTCACTCAAATTTGTTGATGACTACAAAGCAATGAAATGCTCATTTATGGATTTTGATGATGAAATATGGCTTTACAAGGTGCATATGTGTTCTAGATGTTTCCACACACTGAAGTATGCAAAGTAGAAAGAAAATAGGTACATAAAGTCATACCACTTGTATTGTAAGGTACATTTCCTTGATGTAGTCTACACTGCTTTATATTGTTATGTTGATTGGTCAATGCATAAGTTGACAACAATAATATATATCTATTTTTTGTGGATGAAAATAATTAAGGACAATGGTTTTCATAGGAAATTCAAGTTTAAAAAGTTGTATAACATATCTTAGGTGTGTGCCTTATAGATCCTTGATGATTACATAGCATAGGTGATGAGTGAGAAAAAAGTACTTATTTTATTATCACATGTTTGGTTCCTTCTCAGGTATGTTTGTGCCCTCTTATGAGTAATTTTCCAAAGGATACACATGTAAGCATATCATCAAGGTGAAATTTATAAGGGAGTGAGGAACTATACATCCTAACATGAATTAGGTATGTAAAGAAGGATGTGTGGTTCATACATCTAATTATTTATTGTGTTAGAATCCCCAACCTTCTCTTTGATCTTTATTTTTTGACTTTAAACCACAAACACATTTTTAAATCATTAAATTTTTCATATATGTATCATGTAAGATTTACCTCCTAAACTTGAGGAAATTAGAGTTGATGGGAAAAGATACATGTTCAAAATTGATATCTTTGTTGAGTAACAAGGTGAAACCACTATAGTAAAATCTCTCACAATTGCATGCAAATTTAAAATATTTATTTATCCAAGGATTACCATATGATGATTATGTGACTACATAAAATAAACAATCCATATGAACACAATATTTAGGTAGAGAAACCCTTTCACAAAAAAAATCCACATGATAAAGAGGAAAAGCGTATATTAATCTTCAACAAAGAGAAACATACAACACACTAACACTCTTCATTCTAACAACACTTTGGTAGCACTTGTGAACCTATAAAATATATAACATATAATACCAATATTTTGGAGGAATATTAATTATAAATTATTTTCCAATTACACCTTGGGCATCAAAGGAAATTTTCAAGAGTATTGGAGACACATAAAATTTACATAGTATTGCAAGGTAAATGTAATCTTATTCTAACCAACTTAACTATTTAAGTGAGCCAAAAAATATCATAGTACCCTTTAATAATTATTTTTTAATTCTTAACTCTTTCATGCATGGATCATTTAGTATTTACCTATTGTACTTGATGACATTGGAGTTGAAGGAAAAAGCCAAATGTTCAAAATTAATAACTTAGCTACATGGGTAAACTTACAAGCAACCTAGATCTCTTCAATTTTATTGATTTATAATTATTAAACCTTTCATGTATATATAGTTAATCCTACACTTGGTGGCATTGGAATTCATAGGCAAAGACATATTTTTGAATCTAACAATTTAGTTGTGTTGGTGAGGTTATAAACACCCTAGGACCCTAAATTCATAGTTTATTTGATTAAGATACCTATGTACCATTCTATTTAATTGTTTTTAATAAAAAAAATGAAGAAATAGATAGGGATATGAGGTTGCAACTTATAAACAAGTTTGTGGATTGTTGGAGAAACACACATGATTTGACTACACTTTAGTTCATAAAATATTTTAATGACTTAAATAATAGACTCAAGAGAAGATAAAAATCATCTCAATGTGGTTTGAAACATCCATCTCAAGATTACAATCACCTTGGGTAAATGGATATGGGGATATCCCTTTTATTTTGATGCTACAAATGCCATACCAAATTGAGTGATATATATCATATCATCTTGCAATACCAAAAAATGTGTGACTTTAGTAGCATCCCAAATAACAAGTATTTTACAGTAATCACACACACACTGGGTATGAAAAATTTTCATGAGTGAAGAGATCATGAACATTTGGGTAAGTCTAGAACCAAAATCCCAAACTTCTCCAAATCTAAAGCATTGATCCATGAAGTGTCATCTACTGCATAGTTCTTCCAATGAACCAAATACCCCTAATATTCTTTCCTCCTTGTTCATTTTGCAATCCATGAATCAATGATTTGATCAACTCTTCCAAACTCCTCTGACAATTAATGCATCTAGTCTTGCACATTCAAAAAATATAAAGATGCACTCTACTATCCACTTGATTCACCTTCATGATACTTATACAAATCTGCAACATTAAATATTGGAGAGATATCAATTCTAATTGGAAGCTCAATCTCATATGTATTTGATGAGAACTTCTGCAAAGCCTTGCACAGGCCAATATTTTTCCATTTTAATTTATTGTAGGTCCCTTGTGGGAACATTTCCTTCCATAAATGTGCCATTATCGGCCCACCAATATGAAAATCTTGCTTTCTTTTATGTACATCAACATGTTCTTTATATTTAATGACACTCTTCTCTAAATTTTCTTTCACTTCTTTGTGCAATTCATGAATATACTCAACAAAATATTTTGCTACAACACTCTTTCTATTCAAATCTACACTATCTCTCAATTCATCAACTCCTCTTGGGATGTACCCATACAAAAATTGGAATGGAATTTTGTTGGAAAATGTGCCTCAATCTCACAGGCTGAAACCTCTGAGAAAGCATGGTCGCTGTGACATTCATATTGTCTGGCCGATTGGCAGTTTAGTAACCTTGCGTTTTGTTCATGTCACTGAGACTTTGCTTTTGTCTTGCCAACTGATGATGTCGCTGTGACTTGTGGCCTTTGTTGTAACCTTCTGCCGAGTGGAGACCTCTAGCCGACAGTTTGGTCTAGCGGATGTCGGGGAGACTCATGGCGACTGGATCATCGGGGTAACTCATATGTGTCAGAATGATGTCTCGGCGATGATAGGAAGTCTTGCCGATATCGGCATGACCTTTGGTCTGTCTGGCTAATGTGGAAATCGGCATGACTTGCTACTATCGACATGTAGTTTTGGCGACTGGGAGATGTCTCAGAAAATGGAGTCATCGATATGACTTGAAGGCTTCGCTATGAAGTCTTGGCGATGGGCATTTGTCTCACCGACAGTGTGGGATGTGTTCGGCATGACTCCTAGCGAAAGATAGGCTCGGGGTAACCTGGAGACTTCAGCGTGAAGTCTTGGTGACATGTGTTGGTCTTGCTGACGGGGATGCAACTGAAGTCATCGGTGTAGCTCTCGGTGCTCGGTGAAAGGTCTTGGCGAAGTCAAATGTCTTGCCGACTCGGCAAGACATGAGCACTCGGTATGTGGTCTTGGTGAAAGACATAAGTCTTGCCAACTGGTGAATGCAGCTCTTGGGGTGACTTAAGACCTCAGTATAAGGTCTTGGCGAAGACGATAAGTCTCGCCGACTCTTCGGTGCTTCGGTATGACATGTTCGCTCGATGTGATGTCTTGGCGAAAGATGAATGTCTTGCCGACTATCGAGCATTGCGATGTAACTTGAAGGCATCGGTTTGATGTCTTGGCAAAGAGTGATTGTCTTGCCGATGGGAAACCTGATGTCGGTATGACTCTTGGCAACTGCTCAATGTTCAGTATAACATGAAGCACTCGGTGTGATGTCTTGGCGAAAGATGATTGTCTCACTGAATGGAATACTCATGTCGGCATGACTTGAAGACTTCGGTATGAAGTCTTGGCGAACTGCGGGTGTCTTGCTGATGGAAAAGCTAGCATCGATATGACCTTTGAACTTCAGTATGACGTCTCATCAAATGGTGATTGTCTTGCTGATGAGAATGCTGAGGTCGATATGACTTGGAGTCATTGGTGTAATGTTTGGGTGAAAAGCGATAGTCTTGCCGACTGATGAACTCTTTGGAATACCTTGTGAGCTTTGGCATGATTTCTTGGCGAGAGCGGTAGGTCTTGCTGATTGTTTGACGATTGCCGATAGAAGTGCAAAGGATATCGGTAGATTCGGTATGACTCATGGCGTTCGATATAACCTCTTGCTGACTGTTGGAACCTATGTCAATATCGTCTGTGAATCCTATAAGCATCGGGGAGATACTTCTCGTGTCTCACCGACATGCGAACTCAGTGGATTGTTTTCTTGACCGTTTGACTTGACTCATGGACCAATTAGAGGAAGCAAAATTCAAACGGTTGGCAGTTGGATTTTTTGCAGCTGTTGCGATGGAGCTAAACGATCTGCAAGGAAAAATCTACACAGGAATAGAAACATCTACGATGATAAGGATGCTGAGTTGGGAGATTGCTTTTGTGTGATCTTGAACCGATTCACAGAGAGCCTGGTAAGAATGAATGGATAGATGTACGCATTGGACGTTCTGATGCTGACGGGCTGATAAGCCAAGGAGCTGAAGAGCTGAGAGCGAGAGAGAGAATGATAGAGTGAGGACCGAGTGGCTGGCCGAAAGGCTGAAGCCATGAGGTCAAATCAGAGGAAGAGAAAGGTAGTGCTATGCTGGAATCTCTCCTGATCTCTCTGGGGGTGTTTGCTACCAGTTGTATCCAAATGAACAAGATGTAATCTTTGAAAAGGCTAAGAGCCTGAAATTGTATTGTAACCGATTTGTTGCTGAATAATACAATGGCTCGATCTTTGGAGTGTGGGGTTTTTTATCCGAAAGGATTTTCCCCACGTAAATCTTTGTGTTCTGGTTTTCTGTTTTATCTTTCATCTGTGTTGTTGATTGCTGTTGAATTCACATATGTTTTTCTTAGAAGGATCAATGTGGGAAATAACTGTGTCTGTTTCTACTTTATGACATAGTTGAACGTGTATTTGAGGTAACCTAATCGAAATGAAAGTTACCGAAGGCACTACTGTATGGAGTTTTCACTAGATACGCTCCCTAGATTTCCTTACAAATTTTTCCCACACTTTGATTTACAAAGTTATTATATGTAAATTCTACTTGTGCCAAAGTTAAGTCCCATTGATTTGGTTTATCCCCAATCAAACATCTCAACAAATTACCCAAACTTTGGTTCACAACTTCAATTTGATCATCGGTTTGAGGATGGTAGACTAAACTATACCCCAATTGTGTTCCCATTTTCTTCCACAAAGTATGTCAAAAGTGACCAACAAACTTGGTGTCCTAGTATGAAATAATACTTTTTGGCAAGCCATGCAACCAAACTATCTCTTTAAAAAATAATGTAGCTATATGGGAAGCATCACTACACTTGTGACATGGTATTAAATGAGCCATTTTTTAAAATCTATCCACTACAACAAAAAAAAAAACATTACCTCTTTGTGTTTGTGGCAAACCCAAAACAAAATCCATGCTAACGCATTCTCATGGTCTCTCTAGTATTGGAAATGGCTGATATAGTCTGGTGTTTTGTTTCACTCCCTTGGCATGTTGGCATATCTGATAAATTTCCACCATTCTTTTTACATAGGCACTCATCCTTGACCAATAGTAACTCTCATTCAACTATGCTAATGTTTTATCCACTCCAAAATTTCCACTCAAACCTCCACTATATTTTTCTCTCATTAAATTCTCCCTCATGGAACCTCGACGTATACACAACCTCTTTCCTTTGAACAACATTTTTTCTTGAATAAAATAATCCAACCATGGAGTTCTATCCATCCCAATTGGACTCTTACATGCTACTCAAACTTCTTTAAATTTTTTTTTTTTTTCATACAACTCTCTTATACAATCAAAACCAACAACACTTACTCTCAACTCATTCAATAACAAACACCTCCTACTTAGTGCATCAACAACTCTATTTAATTTTCCACTTCTATGTTTTAAAACAAATGAATAGCTTTGAAGAAATTCAACCTATTTCACATACTTTTGACTCAAATTACCGTAGTTGTTAATGAATTGCAATGCATGGTGATTGGTGTACAATACAAACTCCTTTGGTAGCAAATAATGTCTCCATTTCTTGAGTTCCTGCACAATTGCATAAAACTCTTGGTCATACATGAAGTATATTCTCTTTGCCTCATTTAAATTTTTGTTGAAGTAAGCTATTGGTTTTCCCTCTTGACTTAGAACCCCCCACTATTGTTGTCCCACTTGCATCACAATCAACTTGGAAGACTTTTCCAAAATCAGGAAGTGTTAACACAGGTTGTTCCATCACTTTTGCCTTCAAAATATTAAAACTTCTCTCTGCTGCAACTAACCAAACAAATTCCTTTTTATTACCTTTCATTGTCTTTGTGATTGGTGCACATATCCCACTAAGTTTTTTGATGAACTTTCTATAAAAGTTTGCTAATCCATGAAAGCTTATTTCTTAAAACATACTCTTTGGTGAAGGCCATTCAACAATTATTCACTTTTTCTAGGTCCATTTTGAGACCACTACTAGAAACCACAAAACCCAAATACACTAACTCTTTCTTCATGAAACTACATTTTTTTCAAATTCACCATTAATTTTTCTTCCTCCAGCCTTTACAAAATAGCTCTAACATGTTGTAAGTTCTCCTCTTTCATTTTACTAAATATTAAAATGTCATCCAAATATACACAATTTTAAACTTACCAAGATATGGCTTCAAAACTTCATTCATCAATCTCATGAAAGTGCTTGGAAAATTTGTCAATCCAAACGACATTACCAACCATTTATACAATCCATCTTTGGTTTTGAAAGCAGTCTTCCATTCATCCACTTCTCTTATTCTTATTTGATGGTAACCACTCTTCAAATCAATCTTACTAAAATATTTGGCTCCACTCAAGCAATCCATCATATCATCCATTCTTGGTAATGAAAACTGATATTTGATGGTTATCTTATTTATTGCTCTTGAATCCATACACATTCACCAATCCCCATCTTTCTTTGGTACCAACATTGCTGGAACAACACACAAACTCAATATTTCTCTAATCAACCCTTTATCAATCAACTCTTGTGCTTGCCTATTTATCTCTTTATTCTCTTTTGGTGACATCCTATATAGTGTCTTGTTTGGAAAACTTGCATCAGGAATCAAATCAATGCAAGGACTAATGCTTCTCATGGGTGGCAATCCACCAGGAAACTCCTTCATCAAAATTTCTACATACTCATCCAAAATCTCTTGAACTTCCTTTGGTATTTCTTCCTCATTCTTTGCTGCCCCAACTGGTGCAAATTTGGGAACTATGGAAAAACATGTTTTCTCCTTTTTGAATTCTCTCAAAAATTATTTGAAAACCAAGCATACCTTTGGTTTTCCTTCATCTTCTCTTTCTCTATTCTTCAATGGGTTTAGAATGTACTCTTTTCCATCTTTCTTGGCTGTGTAGGTCTTCAATTGACCATCATGAACAACTTGTCTATCAAATTTCCATGGTCTACCCAAGAGAATATGACACACATCCATCAGTATAATGTCACACATAGCTTCATCCTTGTAATTTCCAATTTGTAAACTTACCAATTATTGTTCCCACACCACTAATTGATGCTTTTTTTATAGCCATGAAACTCGGTAGGGGTTGGGATGTTTCAGAACTTCAACCTCAAATTTTCTACCATCTCCTTGAATACAATGTTACCTATACTACCATTGTCCACTATCACTTTGCAACACCTTCCACTCACCTTGCATCTTGTTTGAAACAAATTTCTCCTTTGTATTGGTTCTAGTTTCTCCTTTTTAGGATTCAACAAGAATCTTCTTAGCATCAAAGATTCTCCATCCTCAGGGCCTTCTCCATGCTTAGTTGAAGTTTCTTTTTCACTTTCAGCCTATGCTACATGCACTCTTGCCTCTTTTCCTTTTCCTTCATCATGCTAGATTTGCAGACATTCAAATGCCTGATGTCCTATTTCTCAGCATTGGAACACATGTACCTCTGAAACCTCTTCCTCTACCTCGTCCAAAGGACCCTCTTCCATGAGATTAGTCTCCTCTTCCTCTACGAAAGTCTCCTCTTCCTCTATTTTCCAGCGTGCTTGCACTTGATGTGATTGCTTCTTCTTGCTTGCCTTGGTAGCTTCTACCACTGTTTGGCTGTCCTCTACCACGAGAAAATATGCCTCTAGCCCGAGAATCATTTTGTTGCTTCCTATTAATTTTTTCTTTCACCTTTAAGGCATATTGATATGCCTCCCCCACACTATGCATATTCATCAAACTTATTAATCTTGAATAGATATTTGTGACCCATTCAAATATCGAGAAACTTGTTCAATTTCTTCTTTAATGAGATCGACTCGTATGCTCAACCAGTAGAATTCCTTGGTATACTTAACACTACTTTCTTTTTGCTTCAAATTCTAAAGTTTATTTATCAAGTTAATTTGATAATTTGTTGGTAGGAATTTCAATTTATTTTTGTCACCATTCAATCCCATGACTTAACTTTCTCTTTTCCTCTTCATTGTTGATTCATCTATAACTGCTCCCACCATAAGGAAGCATGTCCCTTCAACTTTGTGTGTGTGCATATTTGACCTTTTGGTCTTCTTCCGTGTTATCATACTTGAATTTTTTTCCATTTCAGTGTTCCAATCCAACAACTCTTTTGCATTTAATCATCCTTTATAATTTGGCAGATCAAATCAAGGTTTATAATTTATCCTATAATTTGTTCTTTTTCTTCGTCTTCACTAATATCCTCTACATGGACTCCTCATCGTTGATCCATCTCCATGGCATCCAATCATGCAGTGATACCACTAACTGCCTTCATTGTGCAATTTCTTATTAATTTTGCAATCTCAGGCTCTATGCCTCTGGGTCCTCTACCTCTGCAACCCTATCCTCTATACGTTATTTATCTTCCTTTGGAAAATTTTGGTACACTTCCCAACACGATCAAACTTGACTCTTACACCAATTAATGTAGGTCAAATTTCTATGCCTTATTAGGAAAAATAAATATGCAATAAATTAATTAATCACATTCAAATCACCAATCATAATTTGTCAATTAAAACTGCTACAAGTTCAAATTGCAACTTCCAAATTCTTTTATTGAAAAAAAATAAAATTAAAGAGTTTGCAACCAATTTAAAATCTATTTGTTCTTCAAATCAACATCTCCAACATTCACTTCATTTTAGACCATTTGCACATTCTTCTTGGTCAATGGAGTCCATCTATTATTCCTATTTCCTCTTTTCAAACTTTCCAAATTATTCTTTTTTAATTTCCAACGCTGCTCTTCTTATTTCACATACAATTCAAGAGATTTTTTTTACTTCCTCCTATACATGCCCCTACCCGCCACACATTTTTTTAGCATTTTTTTTGTTCTGACTTTTATTTATTGTTTAAATTTCCTGGAGATCCCACACCACTTCCTTTCCTACCTTGGTTTGAATTTTTCTTTGTCTTCCCTTGGTCTTCTTCCCTTAGGCGTAGCTTTTCAACTTCAATGCTACAGCCATTTAATGTTTTGAAGTTGTCTTTTTCTACCCTTAAGTTTAATGCTACTTCATGTCTCACACCTCCTTTGCCTTCATTTTTTTATTTTGATTAATCCATGAAGGCTACACTATACCTTCCATTCCTCAAATCGATATATTGGCCAAATGTATATGGTATTGGATTGTAGAGTAAATAAATTAAAATAAAATGGAGAATTTATGAAATACTAAATTACTCTACACCAAAATTGAAAACAAAATCAATTGGAACAAAAACTTGATGTGGATAGGGTGAAGTTCTTCAGGATGCTCCAACATCACTCCAGGAGGTCAAGATTAATGGTCCACATCTTGTATCTTCTCTATGCAATGTATGGAGAGATGCATCTTTCCTCCATACACCCCATAGAGAGGGTCAAGGGGAAGGGGGTAGTTTTAGGCATGCCTTTGTGGATTTATAAATTTTTTATTGATAAAGGGGAGGAACCCTCACATAATTGCTCATGGGTCCTAGCATTTATTAATGGACAACCAATTGGTTTTTGTTCAGTTTATACTCCTAATAATGCAAAGGAGCGATGCTTACAAATGGCCAATAATTTTCCTAATGTAGATTGGGTTATTGGAGGTGACTTTAATATGGTCAAACACTCCATAGATCAAAGTTCAATAGTCATGTTAAGTTACGTAGTGAAGAATTTGATAAATGGTTGAATTGTCGTAATATTGTTAGGGTGACAGATCCTATTCATAACAAATACTCATGCCATGTCCATAACTGTAGATTTGGAGATGATATAAAATTTGGTAGGATTGATAGGTTCTATGTGTCTCCCAACCCGCAATTAGTGCAAGATTCTTTCGAGATTCAAGTTAAAGTTGATTATTCTACTACTCTTTTAGACCATTTTCCCATCCTCTACTCTATTGTTGGGTCTGAAACAAGCCAAATGGAGTACAAATTACCCTATAAGCTTAACACTTTTCTCTTAAAATTTTTGTGTGTTACTGCTTCGGTTGGTGTTTGGAATTCTATACCTAAATTGAAAGAAGGAGAATCTTATAGGGAATGGTGGCATTTTTCTATTTCTCAAATTGTTGAGTTCTTACATTCCTTTGGTAAAGGCTTGCTTGGTAAAGAAACTGAAAATAAAAATCTCTTCATGGGAACCTAGAACACAATAGAAAATTGCTAACTTCCAATCCTAATCATATCAACATTCAAACTTCTATAGCCTCTATAAAGGCTCAAATCTGTAAACTCAATATTAATAAGGGTCAAGGAGTTAAAATTAGAGATAGATTGCATTGGATTAAAGAAGGTAATAAAGGTTCCAAGTACTTTTTCAAAATTTTAAACTATAAACATAAGAAGGAGCATATTGGAGCTATACAAGATGAAAATGAACATCTTCATACAAATTTTGAAGAGGTGAAATCTTTGTTTCAGAATTTCTATGTGAATATTTTTAGAGAAGATGCTCATTAGAAAGATACCTAGAGTATTTTGGAAGAGCTTATTAAACAACACATTCTCATTAAGGTGGATTATGAGTATAGTCGATTCTTAGATCGAGAGCTTTCTATTGAAGATCTTAAACATGTGTTTTCAATGGCTCCTAACAAAAGTCTTGGGTTTGAAAGGCTCTTAGCTGAGTTTTACCAAATAATGTGGCCACGTATGAAAGGAGGATTTCTACCCTCTATATTTGGAAGCTTTGGAACATGGTTCTTTAGGGCCTACTATTAATAAAAGAATGATTAAGCTTCTTCCAAAAGGAAAAAAAATGAAGATTCTCATTCAGGTTGGTGTCCTATTACTCTACTTAACAGCTCTTACAAAATCATTGCCAAAACCTTAGCTATAAGGATAAAACTAGTAGTTAAAGGGATTGTAAAAATTGAATAAAATGGGTTTCTTGGGGGGTAGATTTATTCTTGATAACTTAATTATGGCTTGGAAAACTAGTGAATGGGCCAAATAATGAAGACAAAATGTAGAATTGTTGGTAAAGTTGGACTTTGATAAAGCTTATGGTAGAATGTGTTGGAGCTTTATTCTGAACATATTTCAATGGTTGGGTTTTGGACCCAAGATATACATAAGCATGTTCAAATGCTATTCAAAGATTCCAATGCTCAATTGGTTATTAATAATTCCATGACTGATACCTTTCCTTTGTAACACTCTATTTGGCCTTGAGGGTGTCCACTTGCTCCATTCCTATATGTTCTCATTGTTGATGCTCTTGGGTACCTATTGCAAAAATATAATCAAATGAATTTGATAAATGGAATCTTCATTCCCTACAATGCAGTTGTGATTAATTCATATTTTGTTGATGACAATTTTCTTTTTCTTCAAAACTTAGAAAAATAAGTTAATAATGTTTTGGGGGATTTGAACTTAATACTTGGGTTCAAAATTATCACACCATAAGATTGAATTTCTTACGATTTAGCCTCATCCGATGCCTCATTAGATTCCTAAGGAATGGAAACATATCGAATATGAGAAAATCACTCGATATTTGGGTATTCCTTTTGGGTTGGGAGTCACTCTTTCAGATATGTGAAATTGGTTCCTAAACAAGTTAAAAAAAAAACTTTGGATCTAGGGGAACAATTTTTGTCTCTTGTTGGCAAGATTCAAGTGGTGAATCAAATTTTATTGCTTCTCACACTATTATTCTTCTTGTTGGATGCCTTCAAAAAAATGTTATGAAGATCTAAATAAAATCATTTGCCAATTTTTATGGTCAAAATGGGAAGGAAAAGCTAGTTATAAACTTACTTCTTGGCTGCACTAGATATTCAGCCCAAAGCCAAATATGGTCTTGGTTTCTTAGACCCCAAGACACAAGGGATTTGTTTAGCTTCCAAATAGATTGTTAGTGTTGTTTCTAGAGATGAACCATGAAAAATGTTGGTTCACAATCGCATAATTCTTGCTACCACCAAGGGGAAATGACAAGTTGTTGGATGGGTTGATAAAAATCCTTCTTGCTCCATTCTTTCCTTTAAAAGCTTCATTTCTTCTCCAATCCATATGGAAGGCTTGGCAATAGGTTAGTAAAATCTTAAGTTGGAAATACGCTTCTCTTCAACATGGTTTTAGCTTCAGACATTATTCTATTTGGTGGAACAAGTTGATGTAGTATCACGGTCAACCTCTTGTTGCTTTTTCTGGGCATGCTTACTATTTAAACAAAATAAAGAGTTAATCAATTTGGCAATGTTTGAGATTTTTGTTCCTTTAAGTGGACTTTTTGGGATATTGTTCAGTGTGCCTTCAATTTAAATAACAAATTAAGATGTTTTCTTACCTTTGTAAAATCATTGGTGCCCATGGAGCTAGTTATAAAATTTTACACCCCTCTACAGTGTAATTTCACAAGAGACTGGTTATGGTTGTCTAAGTATCATTTTTCTAGCTTTCCTTTAAAAAAGATCTATCTTAACCTCCTTCTTGATTTCTCTCGTAATCCAAGATTGAATCAGAAATGGAGATGCAAGCTTCATGGAAGAACATGGAGAACATGGAGAAGATTGAGTGGGAAAATATGGAGGCCCAAAGTTGATGCTAATGCTTAGATTTTAGCCTAGAAAGTCTTACATTATAAATTGTTGATTGGGGATAGATTAAAATATATGGTGACCTAACCCATTAAATGCCTTGTTTGTCAACAATTTGAAAGTTTAAAACATAATTTTTGGGATTGTTCTTTGGAAAAAAAATGGAATCTTATTTTTATGCATTTTCCAAACATATTTGATCATGCTTTGAGTTGGAAAGAGGGTATTTTAGGTGTTGGTCTACATAATAATATTGTGGTTGATTATATTAGATTGTTTTGCTTAATATTTGGAAAGATACTTGACAATGTATTCAAATCAATCCATTCATTAGAAGACATAAATTCTTAAGTTTTACTATGATGTTTTGTTTCAAATTGTTTCTCTTTATTTTTAGTTACAGGGGTGTACAAGAAATAGGTCAAGATCATAAATTATTTGGACACTTGGTCAAACTTCATATCCTCCATAACCACAAAGAAGAGATGTATTGTTCCAGGCAACTTCAAAGGTTATTCAAATTCAGATTGTAATCTCCAAAAGGTATTTAATCTTTGTAATCCTTGGACTAGCTATTTTTTGTTATTGTCATGTTAAAGTTCAGTTTTTTGTTGTTGTTTAGACAATTGGGTTCTTTTATTGGACTAGATGGTTTTGTTGTTGTTGACATGTAATGATCTTGTATTATTGTTTGACAATTGTTTCTAGTTGTTTTCTTAACAGTTTTTGACTAGGGGAGATGACCCAGTAGTTGAGCACCCTAACTTTGTGCTTCTCAAAGTCTTATGTGGAAATTTTAAATCACTCCCAATTTTTTATAGCAGCGTACTTGGCAAGTCCATTGCTTATAACTTTCGTTTCAGGGCCACATCATCAAATATGATACCACATCAACATGCTTTTTGTCAGGATGTCCAAAAAGACCCAAAAAAAAGGTGCTACCAATACTTCTGCATTCACATTATGGGTAGTTGAGCGTTGATGTGGCATCACATGATTGGTTGCTTTTTAGATCAAAGAAATACATTTTGTTTAAGCTAGGGTAGTCATGTCACAACTATTAGGCATTATATAAACAACTACTATCACAATTATTGAGCATTATATAAACAACTACTATCACAATTATTGAGCATTATATAAACAACTACTATCACAACTATTAAAACATGCTCATCTATGCCATCCTCTCCCCCTATCCTTTTACGTTGTATTCCTTCTTTTACTTTGATTCAATATTTAAAAAAAAAAAATCACATTTGAAATTAGTCTTAATTTTTTTTTTTTTAAATCACATTCGAAATAGTGGTAATATGTGGGGCGCGCATAATTGGAATCCAAGGAAGAAGAACCTTTTTATTCGGACAGCTTGATTGGACGTGGAAGACTGCAATATCCACCTAATCTACGCGGTTTGTCACATGTTTTTGTCCTTACCTCTCTCTCTCTCTTATCTTATATACATTATCCTTCACCTGTTCACCTCCTCAACGAGAAGCCCTCTTTCTTTGCTCTATCGTTTTTCTCTGTGTTTTCAGTTTAATCCATTACCATGGCATCCACCTCTAACACTACCACGTATCCAGCTACATCTACTGATGGATCCTTTCTCAGATACGAAGCCCCCGCTGCTAAAGTTGCCTTCCAAAGTGATAAGAGGTTTCATGTATTTCTGAGTTTCAGGGGACCGGATGTGAGGAAGACTCTGGTTGACCATCTGTTTGAAGCTCTTTCCGTAGCAGGACTCAACGTTTTCATAGACACTGAGAAATTGGAAAGGGGGGGAATAATTGGGTTGAGCTTGGAAAAAGCAATAGAGAGCAGTGCCATACGTATTCCTATATTTTCCAAAGGCTATGCAGACTCAGTTTGGTGTCTCAGGGAGGCCGCTGCAATGTTGGAGACCCCTGGCTTGACCATTCCTCTCTTTTATTATGTGGATCCAACTCATGTTAGATATCCTGAAAAGGGCTCCAGTCCTTATAGACAATCATTTGAAAAACATCACAGCCATCCAGATCGACACCCAAAAGAAGAGGTCGATAAGTGGAAGCTTGCCCTTCATCAGATCTGTGATCGCTCAGGTTGGTCCATGGACATAACAGACGGGTAAGTAATGAATCTCACTTTCTGCTTGCATTTGTATGTTTTGGTTAACCATTTCATGGTTGCCGGTGGATGTAGGTTATCTATGTCTGCACTCCAATATAATTATTTAAGCAAGGGTTTTAGTAAGGGGTTTAGATTATAGTGAACAAATGATTGAATGCAAGATTTTAATGACGTCTACAAGACTAAACAGTCTATGGGACCAAGATAAAATAGGTCTAATTTGTCTTCATGCTCTTTTCTGAGTCGGATCTCTTGCTATTAATTTTGACTAGAAGGCTAGCCGTCTGATTAATCTTATCTTCTTCAAATAGCTCATGCATATTGTCAACTTTCAAACTATTTTTTCGTGTTGAGTATGGATATCCTCGTAAGCAGTGCATTCCATGGTGAAGTGCCATTCCATTTCCACACCCTCTTTATTGTAGAAAATACAAGATCTTTCTTCCCAAATTTTCTTGGGTATCTTCCATTTGTCGGTCTCACACCTAAGGTGATGCGATCCTGTCCACAATTGTGCAATGAACAACCTTGCTTTCCCTTTAATAGCTGCACCTAAATAAGTTTTTTCACCATGATCCTTTGCCGGGTTAAACTCTTTGATGTAGTATACTTTTTTTCCCCAATTTGATTTGTCCACATGGCAGTTCTAAAATTTTTAGTCACATAGCTTTTTATTTCACTAGGACACTCTTGCAAATTGATGTCTCACTTGTTCATCCACTTGTTGTTTTGTTTCATCCAAGTTTTCTTCCTACGATTTAGCATCTCCTTCTTAACCGTTTTAAGCCAACAGTGGTTATCCATGTTTTCAACCTTCTTTAAATAGCTTATCAATTGGATTAACGCCAATGATTGAATGAAATAATGAGTATACCCTTACCAAATAGAGCTGAATTAATAAACAAATTTTGAGTTTGGTTGGGGTTGAAAGATTTTTTCACCTTTATTTCAATGGCACGACATTTTTATTGTTTTGTTAGCATAATATTTTAATATTTTTGATTTTTATTTCATGGTAGTTGAATAATGGAGGACATATGTGTTTAAATAAAAATTATAGAGTTTTATTTAGAATATCAAAATGAACAAATATATGTAATATATTGTAATGGAAGTCTGTCTGGGTAGCGGAGTTGGCTTGGGCCATGAGTTTGCTCCCCATAAATCTCGAGTTCCACCCCTTGCTCTCATGGTTGACTGGTGGGCATGTATGTAGGCTATGGTATCCACCCGCACGGGGCTAGTCTCGCCCTAGCTTGCCCCAGGTACCCAAGGTATAAGGTATGGGTTGCTGGGCCGCTGGGCTGAGTTGCGGGGCACCTTGCGGCATAAAAAACAAAAAAAAAATGAAAGTTTTATTTTTATATTTTAATTAATTTTTTTATTTTAATATTGTAATTTTTATATTTCGAATGATACTAGTCAATCCAAAGGGGTAATAGATTGTGTAGTTGAATTAATGAAATGATGAACTTATGAATTTGGAGTTGCTTGATTAAATAAAGATGACTCTTTTAGATGTATTGATCACTTTAGATAATTCTATATTTTATATTTGTTTATTATTTGATTTTCAAATAATAAATAGTATTTATATTTCTATTAAATAATTTTTAAATATATTTATCTAATTGTTGTTATTTTTGTATTCCATTGTGTGTGTTTTTGCATCAACATTTGGGATCATACTTCATTTTTGCAATTTTTCCTTCTTAAACAAACAATAATAATCAACATTATAGATTGTAAAAATCTAATATTATTATACTTATCTAATTAAAAAAATTAAATTAAATTTGACATGTTAAAATTATATTTGTGTTTGTCTATTTATGATTTTTAGTTGAATAATTATTTAATTAGTAAACAATTAATTCTATGTTTTTATTCAATTTCTTTTGTTATCAATTTATCAACAATAACTATTTAAATTTAAATTTTCTTTCAAAATAACAAATTAATAAATACTTTCTTAAGTACATATTAATACTTTAAATAATCAAATCTAAAAAATATTAAATAAAAATTATTAACTATACTAGATTTTGTTTTAATTTTGTTTTAATTTTTTTTTTTAAAACATTACCTAACTTTTAAACTTTTACTGATTTTGTTTTATTAACTTTATTAAAACTAAAATTTAAAACTCACAAAATTTTTGAACTGCTTTATTGACTCAAATAAT
>VDFB02258714.1:0-86743 GCA_007258455.2 Sequoia sempervirens | reverse complement strand
AGTTGTAAGTTTTACAAGGCTTCCCTTTTGCAATTTTACTTCTTTTTACATGAACTAAAGGTTTTGGGTTCTTCATTCGTAGGTGGATTCCCCTTGCAAGTTGCTATAACTATGGATTCGATCCATGATTTTAGGTTATAGGAATTAGCATCTCATTAGGATACGACTGTGTGAGTCAGGTGTGTTATATTGACCATCTCTTTCCCCCAGGCCCTTTGTAAAATTTGACTAAGTGCCAACTTCCTCCCACTTGTGACATTTGGCATCCCCACACTCATTCACCACAAGCAATGCTCAACTCTCTCTAAGGATAGCACCAAGACGTGACATAGTGGCTCTGAAACTATCGACACATAAGAAATGAATGGAGCTTAAAAGAGAGCACATACTTCCATGTGGCATCATCACATGGTCAAGAGTAAAGGCTTTCCCTTCACAGGAAAATGATGTGTCATTGGTTGGAAAGGGTGGGACCCATTTCCAATAGAGACTTTAGGAGCAGTTCAAGTGAGGCACGTTTTGGCATCAAGAGATTATTGGGTGTTAAGGTAGCCTCATATCTGAGATCCGCAGATCGTTCATGTGTGTGAGCCAAAGTACTCCCTTTTAGTTATTGCAACTTCATCATGAGAATGAGTGGGAGGCTCTAGGTATCTTGTAGCACTCCAAATGTAATATTTTCTTTTTCTAAAACACCTCAGCCATGCAAGGCCATTGGGTCTATATATTCAAGAGTTTCATATTTTGTAGGGGTTCTCAAAGTTAATTTTGATAACCATTACCAAAGAACAAAATTGTAATAATTTTAGATTTGAATAGAGATAGCAATAGCTCTTGCTTTCATTCTAAGACCTCAGCAGGTGACCCTCACATGAAGGATTGAATGGTTTATACTGTTTGTTTAGGCCTTTGTATTTTTTCTCCATCCAACAATGAAGAGGATGTGGTGTTCCATGTCAAATTATGTGGAATCAATAGTTGTTTGTTATTTTTGTTCTTTTCTTCTATAGTGTGAAATTTTGCTAGTATTGCAAGTTTTAAATCATGCATATTCTCCTTTAAATTGTTTATAATATTTTAAAGGTTTTAATCAATAATATACAAAAGTAAGGAATGAACACACAAGTAATTTTGGTGCATCGCCTTAGTTAGAATTTCATTTCAGTTTTTCTTTCTTTTCCTTCTTTGCTCTTTTCTCCTCAAAAGAATTTGAAGAGCTAGCTTCTAAAATCTTGAAGGTCACTTCACAGAAAACAATTGTAGTCCCACAATTGTAAAGCTTCCCATAGGACGTTGCTTTCCTAGATAAATTTTTTTAAGTATCAACAATAGTAATGGATTTGATAGCCAATGGATAATAGTTAGCCTCAATAAGCCTATTGTTTCTATAGGATTTGCTACACTCCCTTTATTGTAATGTGCCCTTCCTAGCCTATTCAGCAGTTTGGTAAAGTTAATTCGTAGGCTAACAAGGTTTGGTTAGGGAACTTTGGTGAGAATTTATCTAGCATGGTGTTGGGAGTTGTGTATTACCATTTTTTGTAGTGTTTTTAGAGTTTTCTCCCATAATATTTTTAGTAAGTCAGTTTTTGGTACCGACAGAGCTAGTTGTCATCCTGCTATTTTTAGTAGTGCCAATGAGAGCATTTGATATCCATATTTCAATATTTAATTGGTTCGATGCAATTATTTAAAATAACATAAAGTTATTAAAGTCAAATTAAATATTTAACTTATGTTAATTTATAAAGTTACTTTATTACAAGGACCATGGGAGACATAAGGGAAAATTATAAAGTAAATAATGTTACAGCTTAAAGTTTAGTGCCTAGGGAGTCATAAGGAGATGTTTTATTTTAAAAAGAAAATTATTTTATTTCCCAAGAGGGGGTCATGGGATTTGGAGAGATTTATAAAAGGGCTCTTGGAGCTCATTATTATTTTATGTTGGATTGAATATTGGTTTTCTCTTGTTCCTAGAGTTCATTCTTCTCAGGGTTTGTGAGAATGAAATCCCTTGCAAACAACATTCTCTACATTGCTAAGAGACACAATCTGGAAAATATATCAGTGGTTTCATAAAAAGATCACAGTTGGGCTACATTGGTGTTCATTTATTCTCTTCTTCAACCATTGGAGCTTGTATTTCAAAGTCCATTCATCAATTCGGATTGGAGGAAGATAGTTTAGAGGTTCTTGCTATTGTAAACCCCCTTTTGTTGGTCATACCTTTGCTCAAGCTGGTTGTACCATTCACAAGAGGGCATGTGGGTTTGGAAGGAGGGTGCTTAGGGTTTGGAGTTGGGAATTGTTGTAAATGTGGCACCTAGGGCTAAGGAATACTCAACAACTTCATTAGGAGTGGAGGCAACAATTTACGAAGGCCAAATCCCTCATCTTCCCACTTCTAGTTCATTGGTTTCAAGTACAACACATTGTCAAAGTTGTAATTTTTTTTGGGTATGTTGGTTCTAGATATGTAATGATATTTTATGAATTGTGTTGTTGTAATTGAGAAAATTTTAATATTTTAAATACAATACAAATCTATAATTTTTTGCTTGTTGCAACATTGGAAAACTATGAAATTTCTGAGTATTTTATTGCTGCAAGTTATTGTTATTTTTAAACTATATTTCCATTTTTAAACCATCAAAAATATTGTAAAAACACAAAATAAAAGACAAAAAAAACCAATGAAAAATAGGGCAGCATATTACAGCGGTATCACAGTAGTGAATCCTGCCATCCTAAAGGGGTTTGTGAGGAAAAAAACAAGTGAATGACAACATGCTAAATGAGTAATGTAGTCATATACCCATCATTATAATTTAAGGAAAAAAAAATCCAATGAAAGCATTGAGAAACAACCAAAATTAGATCCCTTTGCATGTGTAAAAATGGGTGATAGAGAACCACATGAACCCAACACTAGGGAAATATTAAATTATTTGGCTAAAGGGTAGCATGAGTTGCAACAGAGTCAATGTGAGTTCTAGCAAATATTAGTGAAATTAATGAAATAAATGAACCAATGGTTGCTTGGGGAAAATAATAATAATAGCGCTGGAATCAATGGTAGGAACAATGACAATGGTGAAGGTTTGGTGAATGACAAAGGAAAAAATTAGTAGGGTATAACCCAAACAACTAATTCTAGGCCCTTAATGCCTAACTTCTAGCCAAGAGATAATCCTCATGTAGAGGACGATCCCACCCAATAGGAGATACAAGATCATATTTTATAGGAGTAGAGAGATTCAGGGATGGAGTTTCAAGCTGAGATGTCCTTCCATGATTACATGGACCTAAAGATGAAACACATACCACATAGGGGTGGTAGACAACACCATCAAGAGTTACAGTGGAATATGGGAAAGTTATCCATTCTTTAATTTGAAGGCTTGAGGAAGTTCACAATGAGGGCATGGGTTTAGAAGTTGGACACATACTTCCAACTCAACCCAATGCAAGAGTACGAAGCTATCAAGTATGCAACTATACACTTGGATGGTAGCGAACATGAGTGGTGGCACCATGACATGATCACCTTGGGTCATGACCAAATTTATTCATATGTTAAGTTAATTGAGAGGCTGATAGAAAGGTTTGACAGGAAAGAACTAGCGTTACAATTCAAGGAGTTGGCTCAACCCAAACAATGGGGTTTTGTGGAGGCATATGTGGTGGAATTTCAGAGACTTTCAGCGGTAGTCATAAAGATTTCAGAGAGGAGGATTATTGTGCTTTTTATGGATGTTCTTTCACATCCCTTGTGAGGTTGGATTAAGGCCCTTAATCCATATTCATTACAGGAAGCCATTAAGAAGGTCAAAGATATGGAGACTTATACTCTTCAAAGAAAAATTTAGTCCTAGAGTTTTCTCCAGAAGAAGCAGAAAATATAAGAAATATTTTCATAAGGAGGTACATTAGCCACATCATGAGACTAATAGGTTAGATAATCAGAAACTAAATGAACATCAGAGGAAGAAATTATGATTCCATTATAGACAAGCTTGGGACCCATCACAAAAATGTAGTGTGAAGGAGAAAGCAAAGCAGATAGAATATTTTTCTACTGATGAGACAACATCAAAAAATTTAGATCAGCTTGATGTGATTTAGAGAGTAATAAAGAGGAAAAATCATCAAAAGAGGAGCGCAAGAATGACAATACCATTTCCTAAGTCTCTAGCATCCAAAAAGTAATCACATTCAAAGTTAGAGGGACATTGTAGGGGCATCGAATCATAGTGCTAATTGATACATGAGCTACTCATACTTAACATGAGGTTTGTAACAAGACAAGGTCAAATGCAGAATATGAGGGCTGAAGTATGGTGAGCAATGGCACCGAAAAATTCGTAAGATCTCTAATTTGAGTTTTTATTGGGTGAGATGAATGAGATCTGCATAATACCATTAGGACACCGTTATGGTATCGGGGATGCATTGGATGAACTTTGTGTCTTTAATCAAAAGATGAAATGAGTCTTGAGGTTTAAATGTAGGCAGAGAGTTTTGTTACCATCATTAAGTATGGGGGGCCCAGAGTGAAAATCAAAAGGATAGAAATACTGATCGACAAGAGTAGGTTGAGTGGGCAGTTGAGTGTCTCATCATGCCTACAGTTGCAAATCAACAGAAGAACAATTGCCATCTAGACATCCAAAAGTTGATATCGTAGCATAACATGGTTTTTGGGAGCATCACTATTAGAGTGCCACCAAAGAAAGGGATAAATCACGTCTTAGAGCTAGAGGAAGGTGCCAAAGTAATAATTATGACTCCTTATAGATATCCTTATAGTTATCAAAGATGGGGCACATTACACCCATCAAAAGCCTTTTTGCATCAACAGTTGTGTTGGTGAAGAAAAAAGATGGAACAATGTGGATGTGTATTGATTATAGGGCTTTTAAAAAAATGACAATAAAGAACACGTATCCCATTTTGTGGATAGATGAGTTGATAAACGAGCTACATGGGGCTTGTTACTTTTCCAATATAGATTTGAGATTTGGGTATCATCAAATCAAGATGAGGAAGGAGGATATAGAGAAGACAATTTTTTGATGCCACTTTAGATACCTCAAGTTTTTGGTGATGCCTTTCAGGTTAACTGATGCACCGACCACTTTCCAAAGTTTTATGAACCAAGTGTTCAGGAATTATTTAAGGAAATTTATCTTAATATTTTTTAATGACATCTTGATATTCAATTAGACTTGGGAGGAGTGTTTAAGGCATCTCAAGGAAGTCTTAAGCATTTTGGAGAGTGAGTAATTCTATGCCAAGGAGTCCAAATGTGACTTCGACATGACAAATATCCTCTATCTCGGACATATCATTAGCCCAACGGGGGTGAGAGTTGACCTTGCGAAGATTAAGGCTATTGTTGATTGGCCTACTCTGACAAATCTCACTCAGCTCAAGGGATTCTTTAGTCTGTGTGAGTTTTATAGGAGGTTTGTTAAGGGTTTTTCACAAACTACAACCCTACTTACAAATTTGATGAAGGGGGAATTTGAATGGTCTAATTCAACACAAAAGTGTTTTGAGCACTTCAAGCAATTGATATCCTCTTGTCTAGTATTAGCAATACCAAATTTCAACAAACCATTTGAGGTGGAGTGTGATGATTCAGGAGAGGGAATTGGGGTGGTATTGATGCAAGAGAATCATAACATTTGAGAGTAGGAATCTAAGAGGTGTGGAGAAGAGATATTATATATATGATAGAGAGATGTTGGCTATCATGCATACAAATTAGCCAAATTTAGACCATACCTAGTAGGGGAAAATTTATCGTCAAAACATACCATAATAATATCAAATATCTTATGAACCAAAAGGATCTTAATGATAGGAAACACAAGTGGGTTAGTAGACTACATGCATATGATTTTGACATTTTTTATGTTAAGGGGAAGAAGAATGTAGTTTTTGATGCACTTTACAAGAGGCCACATTTGTGTTCTTTGGTTAAGATCATTGTTGATTGGAGAGAGTCGATTTTAGTAGAGTATGCTGAGGATTCTTGGGAAGTAGGAATCATAGAGGGCACTATTAATGATGACATGTATACAATGCTCAATGAGTTGATCATTCACAAGGAGAGAATCTATTTGGTTCCTATGCCACAACTTAAGGGGAAGATATTGAGGACATTGTATGATGCACCCATGGTTGGTCACTCGGGTTTCTTCAAGACCTACAGGTAGATTTGTGAAAGATTCACTTGGAAGGGACTTAAGAATGAATTCCTCAAGTATGTTAGGGAGTCTCCTATTTTTCAATCGAATAAGAAGGAGCCCTCTTATCCAGCTATTTTACTTCAACCCTCACCCATTCCCAATAAAAAATGGGAATTTATCTCCATGGATTTCATCACTGGGTTGCCTAAGGTGTAGAACAAGGATTGTATATATGTGGTGGTTGATAGTTTAACTAGATTTACACATTTTTTTCATTATTTTAGCAACATATAGTATTGCACAGGTGGTTGATTTATTCTTTAGGGATATTTTTAGATTATATAGGATGCCTAGGAGTATAGTGAGTGATAGGAAAAATAGGTTCCTAAGTCACTTTTAGCAAGAAATCTTCAAGTTGAGTGAGATAAAACTCACTCCCAACACGAGCTACCACCCACAGACAAATGGGAAAATATAGATAATAAAAAAATGGGTGGAGGGGTATCTCAAGAACTATGTATTAGGGTAGTAGAGAGCTTGGATTAAGTGGTTGCATCTTGGTGAATACTGTTATAATTCCACTTATCACATGCCCATCAGGATGCCACCTTTCATGGGTGTTTATAGATATGAGGAACCTAAATTTTTGGATTTTATATTTGGAGATAGTAGAGTGCCTAAGGCTAGAGATTTGTTGCAGGAAAGTTAGGAAGTCTTGAAATCTTTGAAGGAGAACTTGTAACAAGCTCAAAATAAATAGAAGTTATATGTTGATCACATTGTGTGGAGTGCACTTTTGATGTTGGGGACATGGTTTATTTGAGGGTGCAACCTTACAAACATTCTTCTCTCAAGAAGAGTGGTGTCAAGAAGCTTAAGACTAGATTTTATGGTCCTTTCAAAGTGTCCAAGAGGATTGGGGAGGTCGCCTATGAGCTCGAGTTACCATCTGGTAGTAGGGTTCATAATGTTTTTCCTGTATCCAAGATTAAGAAGGTGCTAGGACATAATGTGGTTCCTTCATACTAGTTTCCACCTTTAGATGAGGAGGGTAAGTTGATCTTGATTCTAGGGGCCATTATAGATTTTAGAGAGAAGACTCTTTAGAGGAGGGCTATTAAGGAGTACTTGGTCAAGTAGAGGAACCTACTGATGGAGGATGCGACGTGGGAAAATTAGCAGTTTCTACAACATCTAGAGTTGAGATTTCTTAAGGAAAAGCAATCTTGGGAAGGGTGGACTGTAATGTCCCCTTCCTAGTCTATTTAGAAGTTTGGTAGAGTTAGCCTATTCGGTCATTCTGTTTGGCTAATAGGGTTTGGTTAGGAAACTTTGGTGACCGTTTATCTAGCATGGTGTGGTTGGGAGTTGTGTATTACCCTTTTTTGGAGTGTTTTTGGAGTTTTCTCTCATTCTTACTATTTTTAGTAAGTCAATTTTCGGTTGACAGAGCAAGTTGTCATCCTGCTATTTTTAGTAGTATCGATGAGAGAAATTGATATCCATATTTCAATATTTAATTGGTACGATGAAATTATTTAAAATAACATAAAGTTATTAAAGTTAAATTAAATATTTAACTTATATTAATTTATAAAGTTACTTTATTAAAAGGACCATGTGAGACATAAGGGAAAATTATAAAGCAAATAATATTATAACTGAAAGTTGGGTGCCTAGGGAGTCATAAGGAGATGTTTTATTTTAAAATGAAAATTATTTTATTTCCCAAGAGGGGGTTGTGGGATTTGGAGAGAGCTATAAAAGGGATCTTAGAGCCCATTCTTCTTTTATGCTAGATTGGATATTGGTTTACTCTGCTTCTTGGAGGAGTTCATTCTTCTTAGGGTTTCTGAAGACAAAATCCCTTGCAAGCAACCTTCTCTACATTGTTGAGAGACACAATCCAGAGAATATATTGGTGGTTTCAAATAAAGATCACAGTTGGGCTACATTGGTGTTCATTTATTCTCTTCTTCAATCATTGGGGCTTGTATTTTAGAGTCCATTTGTCAAGTCCAATTGGAGGAAGATATTTTGGAGGTTATTGCTATTGTAAACCCCCTTTTGTCAATCGTACCTTTGCTCAAGCTGGCCATATCATTCACAGGGGGTTGTGTGGGTTTGCAAGGAGGGTGCTTAAGGTTTGGAGTTGGGTATTGTTATAAATGTGGCACCTAGGGTTGAGGAATACTTAACAACTTCATTAGGAGTGGAGAAAATAATTTACGGAGGCCGAATCCATCATCTTCCCACCCAGTTCGTTGGTTTCAACTACAAAACATTGTTAAAGTTGCAAACATTTTTTGGCTATGTTGGTACTAGATATGTAATGATATTTTATAAACTGGGTTGTTGTTGTAATCAAGAAAATCTTGATATTTTGAATGCAATTAAAATCTTGAATTTTCTACTTGTTGCAACATTTCGAAAATTGTGAAATTTTTGAGTATTTTATTGCTGCAACAAGTTGTTATTTCTGCACTTTATTTCCGTTCGTAAACCATCAAAAATATTGTAAAAAACACAAACCAAAACACATCAGGAAAAAAAAAAACAACCAAGGAAAAATAGGGCAGCATATTACATTTATCCACAACATCCCACAGATCCTCTTAGTTCACATATTTGATATTGGTATTAAAAAAAATTTCTTTCTATTTCACATTGTATTGTATTGAATCTTTTGTGTTTGTTCTTTTGGATTTGCATTTCATAAGAGAAATCTATTAAAATATTAAAATTTACATATTATAATAAAATTATTTTAATGAGTTATATTTAATGATATATTATGATAGTTAAATCATGACATTATGATTCTCGCTATTAAATTTAAACCCTTATTAAAATAAATTAGATTTAATAATAGATTTCCAACAATTTTATACCTGTCATTTCTGAAATAAAATCAATAATAATCTATATTTCATAAAAGTTGACAATGGTAGAGAGAGCACATAGACATTGAGAGTAGGAAGAAAGAGCAAAGGCAATAATAATAAAAGTGAAAAACTGAGGAGTTAGATAAAAAGCAACAATTATAAGAGAAAAAGATAATGAACAATTTCAAAGTAATGGTGGAAAGATGTAGTGCACACGAAGATTTCTAAGGTGCAAAAAAGGTGGAGAAAAAATCCAATTCAGTTGAAAATAAAATGAACTCGTCTTCTTTTACAACCAACAAAACTATGAGAAAACCGTGACCCATTTAATGCTTCATTAAGTGGTGTATAAATATCCATGAGTACTTTGCAAAGCAAAAAGCTCATCAACTTGACAGGGAATGACACAAGCTGGAAATTAATGTCCCAAGGCAATTCTTACAGACTAGTGTAAAGACTTCTAAAAAAAAACTGAAAAAGTTTGCATTTTTATAGAAAAAATGCCTTTAAAGTCAGGAAAATGATGGTTTGATGTATGACTTGTATGAAGTGTTCTGATTTTCTTGGTTTCCAGAGAAAAAATGCTTTGAGAAAACACAAGGAAAGTTCAAGACGTGAGAGCATTTATGAGGAGCAAAAAAGGTTCCAGTCTAGCTAAAAATAGCATGAAAGGATGATGAACAAGAGCCACTTACTGGTAAACATTTGCTTTGCATTAGATGTATTTATGGATTGTGAGCTCTAAGAAAGAAATTTCAACTGTTTATTTGTTGGATGGTAGAATCTGACTGGTATCACAAAGTTTTGTATCCATAATGGTCTAGTTTGATACAAATCAAATCTACATGACATAGAATCCATATTGTGGCCATGGTAGCACCTCACATGATGCTTAGTATCTATGTTCTACAATAGGTATTAAGTTATTGTACAATTATATTTAGTTGTACAAGTGAATATTTGTGTAACAACAAAAGATGGTATTTGAGATATGAATTTGTAGATGAAAATTAATTTAGAAAATTTTAGGGCTATAATGTAACAACTAATTTTACCTACAAAGGATTCAATATATATATATATATATATATATATATATATTGGTTTTATTTTTCAAGGGACCACATACATGTTAAATTTTTCAAAAAAATGTTTAGATTTCAATAGATCTTTTTAAAAAAGCATGCCAATTTTTTATTAACTAAAAAAGTAGAATGTATTGTAGCATCTTGAAACTTTCTAATCAATACAAATATTTTACTCAAAACTAGTTTTAATAGCATACTCATGGAACTCCTTCCCCTCTTCCAAATCTTGTAAACAAGAAAATCCAAACAACATGTTAACCAAAGTACCCAAACTAAGTTTAGGCCATGCATTTGATGGAAAACTAGTTGCAAATCTTATTATAATATCCACTATGCTCATGCCCAACAATTTTTGTATTATATGTGACATCTAATCTTGAATAGACTTATGTAGTAATGAAAGATAGTTGTGCAACAAGCAAAGACCATTTGCATACCAACTGAAGATAGTTGCCTAATAACTCAAGGTATTATAGATACAAATCTTTAGTTGCAAAATAGTGTTTAGTTATGTAGTAAAAAAATCACTTTCAACATGAAGCTTTTTATATAAATCTTAAGGGATACAACAACAAAGCTACACTATTGACCAATGTCCTATTGTTGTTAAAGTTAATTGAATTATTGTTTATAATAAGATGTTGGGTATTGCACCAAGGCCAACTAGTTTAGTTCACAATTTTCATAGGCAAGTTATGTCTTTGGATGAGGCCTACACCAACTTGGAATTGAAGCTTGTCTCTGATTCCCAACCATAAGTTATTGGTTTGGAGAAGGGAATGAGTTATTTGTCACTTTCAATATTTTATAATCATGTAAATAATATTTAAATACTAATGTTATAATGAAATTATATTTAGTTATGTATTGTATCTTATCTTTAAATCTTCAATTTATATTTTTTGTATGGAGTCATTCTTAAAAGTCCAGTTTAATGCTTATTAGATTTCATCGAAGAAAAACTTTATTTATTTATTTCTATATTTTCACATATTTTATTGATCAATTTCATTTTTTTTGTCTATGTAAACACCAATGGAATGCTAATTATTTAATGTAATTATCTAATTTATGATGGTATTATATGATGACATAATGGAATATCTAAATCAACACCCAAACAAAGATGCATTTATATACCCTAACCTTTTATGGGAATCTACGATCATAGAAAATATAAAGTTTTCTTCACAAATTGGATCAAGGCCAATAGAGTGAAAGGTTTCATATAGGGGGACCAATAATAAATCCTACCTTATGAGCTTCCATGAGAGTCATGACAACTTGAAAAAATACCTCATATTCTTGCAACAAATCCCCAAATTCACCATATTGGAGTAACCATGTGAGACCAATATAGTTTATGCAATTTTAAATTGATTTATTTTTAAATTGAATGTATATTCTAACATCTAGTAATTGCTAGATCATATGTTTGTAGATATTGGTGCTCATATGACCCATAGCATTATAAAAAATAGATGTTATGCTTGTTGATCACCATAGTGCCCAATTAGGGGAAGGGAAATAGATTGGGTTTCAAAAATATGAGGAGTGGATGTAATTGTTATTATAGCACATGAATAATGATTTGTCAACCCAGCCTTACACTCATATGATACACCATGTTGACCATGTCAACAAGGATGGAAAGCCTTGTCACGATCAATTGAATAGTGACTTTAGAGGGTCAAGATGAATATTTTCTCCACTCATCACCAAATAATTAAGTCATGATTTGGTGTTGTTATTGCTTGGAATGTCAAGATTTGATGCATAAAAAAATAAGGAATTGGTACACCATGTAGATGCAGATGGAGATATCCATTTTATTCTAAGGTTACAAATGCCACACCAACTTGAAATATTGCTTTAATATGTCCAAAATAGATTACTAACCATGGATTCAACCTTTGGTATAAATTTAATGAAGGTATACAATGTATTTAGTAATTATCATTTCTATGTGTGAATAAATAATGATTATTTATCTAATCATTTTTATCATTTGTTCATGTCCAATTTTAATTTTACACTCTACTTGCTTTTGATTCCAAACATATAGGGCTACTTGTAGCATGGGTCATTATGTCTAAGTAATACACATTTGAAATTACTTATCGGATGGGTTTCATGCTTCAAAGTGTGCACCTAAGGAACATAGAGTGGAAATTAAATGAATTCATGGCGGCTAATGCAAGAATTGATAGTAAACCATCAATATTAAATTATTGAATTATTCTTTGTGTCATTATTAAAGAATTAGTTATACTAAGTAAATCATCTCACTATTTTTAGGGATTTATTAAATTGTGAGATATATCTTTGCCCATCGAATACAATTAGGAGTACAAAATTCATTATTCACTCAAATTTGTTGATGACTACAAAGCAATGAAATGCTCATTTATGGATTTTGATGATGAAATATGGCTTTACAAGGTGCATATGTGTTCTAGATGTTTCCACACACTGAAGTATGCAAAGTAGAAAGAAAATAGGTACATAAAGTCATACCACTTGTATTGTAAGGTACATTTCCTTGATGTAGTCTACACTGCTTTATATTGTTATGTTGATTGGTCAATGCATAAGTTGACAACAATAATATATATCTATTTTTTGTGGATGAAAATAATTAAGGACAATGGTTTTCATAGGAAATTCAAGTTTAAAAAGTTGTATAACATATCTTAGGTGTGTGCCTTATAGATCCTTGATGATTACATAGCATAGGTGATGAGTGAGAAAAAAGTACTTATTTTATTATCACATGTTTGGTTCCTTCTCAGGTATGTTTGTGCCCTCTTATGAGTAATTTTCCAAAGGATACACATGTAAGCATATCATCAAGGTGAAATTTATAAGGGAGTGAGGAACTATACATCCTAACATGAATTAGGTATGTAAAGAAGGATGTGTGGTTCATACATCTAATTATTTATTGTGTTAGAATCCCCAACCTTCTCTTTGATCTTTATTTTTTGACTTTAAACCACAAACACATTTTTAAATCATTAAATTTTTCATATATGTATCATGTAAGATTTACCTCCTAAACTTGAGGAAATTAGAGTTGATGGGAAAAGATACATGTTCAAAATTGATATCTTTGTTGAGTAACAAGGTGAAACCACTATAGTAAAATCTCTCACAATTGCATGCAAATTTAAAATATTTATTTATCCAAGGATTACCATATGATGATTATGTGACTACATAAAATAAACAATCCATATGAACACAATATTTAGGTAGAGAAACCCTTTCACAAAAAAAATCCACATGATAAAGAGGAAAAGCGTATATTAATCTTCAACAAAGAGAAACATACAACACACTAACACTCTTCATTCTAACAACACTTTGGTAGCACTTGTGAACCTATAAAATATATAACATATAATACCAATATTTTGGAGGAATATTAATTATAAATTATTTTCCAATTACACCTTGGGCATCAAAGGAAATTTTCAAGAGTATTGGAGACACATAAAATTTACATAGTATTGCAAGGTAAATGTAATCTTATTCTAACCAACTTAACTATTTAAGTGAGCCAAAAAATATCATAGTACCCTTTAATAATTATTTTTTAATTCTTAACTCTTTCATGCATGGATCATTTAGTATTTACCTATTGTACTTGATGACATTGGAGTTGAAGGAAAAAGCCAAATGTTCAAAATTAATAACTTAGCTACATGGGTAAACTTACAAGCAACCTAGATCTCTTCAATTTTATTGATTTATAATTATTAAACCTTTCATGTATATATAGTTAATCCTACACTTGGTGGCATTGGAATTCATAGGCAAAGACATATTTTTGAATCTAACAATTTAGTTGTGTTGGTGAGGTTATAAACACCCTAGGACCCTAAATTCATAGTTTATTTGATTAAGATACCTATGTACCATTCTATTTAATTGTTTTTAATAAAAAAAATGAAGAAATAGATAGGGATATGAGGTTGCAACTTATAAACAAGTTTGTGGATTGTTGGAGAAACACACATGATTTGACTACACTTTAGTTCATAAAATATTTTAATGACTTAAATAATAGACTCAAGAGAAGATAAAAATCATCTCAATGTGGTTTGAAACATCCATCTCAAGATTACAATCACCTTGGGTAAATGGATATGGGGATATCCCTTTTATTTTGATGCTACAAATGCCATACCAAATTGAGTGATATATATCATATCATCTTGCAATACCAAAAAATGTGTGACTTTAGTAGCATCCCAAATAACAAGTATTTTACAGTAATCACACACACACTGGGTATGAAAAATTTTCATGAGTGAAGAGATCATGAACATTTGGGTAAGTCTAGAACCAAAATCCCAAACTTCTCCAAATCTAAAGCATTGATCCATGAAGTGTCATCTACTGCATAGTTCTTCCAATGAACCAAATACCCCTAATATTCTTTCCTCCTTGTTCATTTTGCAATCCATGAATCAATGATTTGATCAACTCTTCCAAACTCCTCTGACAATTAATGCATCTAGTCTTGCACATTCAAAAAATATAAAGATGCACTCTACTATCCACTTGATTCACCTTCATGATACTTATACAAATCTGCAACATTAAATATTGGAGAGATATCAATTCTAATTGGAAGCTCAATCTCATATGTATTTGATGAGAACTTCTGCAAAGCCTTGCACAGGCCAATATTTTTCCATTTTAATTTATTGTAGGTCCCTTGTGGGAACATTTCCTTCCATAAATGTGCCATTATCGGCCCACCAATATGAAAATCTTGCTTTCTTTTATGTACATCAACATGTTCTTTATATTTAATGACACTCTTCTCTAAATTTTCTTTCACTTCTTTGTGCAATTCATGAATATACTCAACAAAATATTTTGCTACAACACTCTTTCTATTCAAATCTACACTATCTCTCAATTCATCAACTCCTCTTGGGATGTACCCATACAAAAATTGGAATGGAATTTTGTTGGAAAATGTGCCTCAATCTCACAGGCTGAAACCTCTGAGAAAGCATGGTCGCTGTGACATTCATATTGTCTGGCCGATTGGCAGTTTAGTAACCTTGCGTTTTGTTCATGTCACTGAGACTTTGCTTTTGTCTTGCCAACTGATGATGTCGCTGTGACTTGTGGCCTTTGTTGTAACCTTCTGCCGAGTGGAGACCTCTAGCCGACAGTTTGGTCTAGCGGATGTCGGGGAGACTCATGGCGACTGGATCATCGGGGTAACTCATATGTGTCAGAATGATGTCTCGGCGATGATAGGAAGTCTTGCCGATATCGGCATGACCTTTGGTCTGTCTGGCTAATGTGGAAATCGGCATGACTTGCTACTATCGACATGTAGTTTTGGCGACTGGGAGATGTCTCAGAAAATGGAGTCATCGATATGACTTGAAGGCTTCGCTATGAAGTCTTGGCGATGGGCATTTGTCTCACCGACAGTGTGGGATGTGTTCGGCATGACTCCTAGCGAAAGATAGGCTCGGGGTAACCTGGAGACTTCAGCGTGAAGTCTTGGTGACATGTGTTGGTCTTGCTGACGGGGATGCAACTGAAGTCATCGGTGTAGCTCTCGGTGCTCGGTGAAAGGTCTTGGCGAAGTCAAATGTCTTGCCGACTCGGCAAGACATGAGCACTCGGTATGTGGTCTTGGTGAAAGACATAAGTCTTGCCAACTGGTGAATGCAGCTCTTGGGGTGACTTAAGACCTCAGTATAAGGTCTTGGCGAAGACGATAAGTCTCGCCGACTCTTCGGTGCTTCGGTATGACATGTTCGCTCGATGTGATGTCTTGGCGAAAGATGAATGTCTTGCCGACTATCGAGCATTGCGATGTAACTTGAAGGCATCGGTTTGATGTCTTGGCAAAGAGTGATTGTCTTGCCGATGGGAAACCTGATGTCGGTATGACTCTTGGCAACTGCTCAATGTTCAGTATAACATGAAGCACTCGGTGTGATGTCTTGGCGAAAGATGATTGTCTCACTGAATGGAATACTCATGTCGGCATGACTTGAAGACTTCGGTATGAAGTCTTGGCGAACTGCGGGTGTCTTGCTGATGGAAAAGCTAGCATCGATATGACCTTTGAACTTCAGTATGACGTCTCATCAAATGGTGATTGTCTTGCTGATGAGAATGCTGAGGTCGATATGACTTGGAGTCATTGGTGTAATGTTTGGGTGAAAAGCGATAGTCTTGCCGACTGATGAACTCTTTGGAATACCTTGTGAGCTTTGGCATGATTTCTTGGCGAGAGCGGTAGGTCTTGCTGATTGTTTGACGATTGCCGATAGAAGTGCAAAGGATATCGGTAGATTCGGTATGACTCATGGCGTTCGATATAACCTCTTGCTGACTGTTGGAACCTATGTCAATATCGTCTGTGAATCCTATAAGCATCGGGGAGATACTTCTCGTGTCTCACCGACATGCGAACTCAGTGGATTGTTTTCTTGACCGTTTGACTTGACTCATGGACCAATTAGAGGAAGCAAAATTCAAACGGTTGGCAGTTGGATTTTTTGCAGCTGTTGCGATGGAGCTAAACGATCTGCAAGGAAAAATCTACACAGGAATAGAAACATCTACGATGATAAGGATGCTGAGTTGGGAGATTGCTTTTGTGTGATCTTGAACCGATTCACAGAGAGCCTGGTAAGAATGAATGGATAGATGTACGCATTGGACGTTCTGATGCTGACGGGCTGATAAGCCAAGGAGCTGAAGAGCTGAGAGCGAGAGAGAGAATGATAGAGTGAGGACCGAGTGGCTGGCCGAAAGGCTGAAGCCATGAGGTCAAATCAGAGGAAGAGAAAGGTAGTGCTATGCTGGAATCTCTCCTGATCTCTCTGGGGGTGTTTGCTACCAGTTGTATCCAAATGAACAAGATGTAATCTTTGAAAAGGCTAAGAGCCTGAAATTGTATTGTAACCGATTTGTTGCTGAATAATACAATGGCTCGATCTTTGGAGTGTGGGGTTTTTTATCCGAAAGGATTTTCCCCACGTAAATCTTTGTGTTCTGGTTTTCTGTTTTATCTTTCATCTGTGTTGTTGATTGCTGTTGAATTCACATATGTTTTTCTTAGAAGGATCAATGTGGGAAATAACTGTGTCTGTTTCTACTTTATGACATAGTTGAACGTGTATTTGAGGTAACCTAATCGAAATGAAAGTTACCGAAGGCACTACTGTATGGAGTTTTCACTAGATACGCTCCCTAGATTTCCTTACAAATTTTTCCCACACTTTGATTTACAAAGTTATTATATGTAAATTCTACTTGTGCCAAAGTTAAGTCCCATTGATTTGGTTTATCCCCAATCAAACATCTCAACAAATTACCCAAACTTTGGTTCACAACTTCAATTTGATCATCGGTTTGAGGATGGTAGACTAAACTATACCCCAATTGTGTTCCCATTTTCTTCCACAAAGTATGTCAAAAGTGACCAACAAACTTGGTGTCCTAGTATGAAATAATACTTTTTGGCAAGCCATGCAACCAAACTATCTCTTTAAAAAATAATGTAGCTATATGGGAAGCATCACTACACTTGTGACATGGTATTAAATGAGCCATTTTTTAAAATCTATCCACTACAACAAAAAAAAAAACATTACCTCTTTGTGTTTGTGGCAAACCCAAAACAAAATCCATGCTAACGCATTCTCATGGTCTCTCTAGTATTGGAAATGGCTGATATAGTCTGGTGTTTTGTTTCACTCCCTTGGCATGTTGGCATATCTGATAAATTTCCACCATTCTTTTTACATAGGCACTCATCCTTGACCAATAGTAACTCTCATTCAACTATGCTAATGTTTTATCCACTCCAAAATTTCCACTCAAACCTCCACTATATTTTTCTCTCATTAAATTCTCCCTCATGGAACCTCGACGTATACACAACCTCTTTCCTTTGAACAACATTTTTTCTTGAATAAAATAATCCAACCATGGAGTTCTATCCATCCCAATTGGACTCTTACATGCTACTCAAACTTCTTTAAATTTTTTTTTTTTTTCATACAACTCTCTTATACAATCAAAACCAACAACACTTACTCTCAACTCATTCAATAACAAACACCTCCTACTTAGTGCATCAACAACTCTATTTAATTTTCCACTTCTATGTTTTAAAACAAATGAATAGCTTTGAAGAAATTCAACCTATTTCACATACTTTTGACTCAAATTACCGTAGTTGTTAATGAATTGCAATGCATGGTGATTGGTGTACAATACAAACTCCTTTGGTAGCAAATAATGTCTCCATTTCTTGAGTTCCTGCACAATTGCATAAAACTCTTGGTCATACATGAAGTATATTCTCTTTGCCTCATTTAAATTTTTGTTGAAGTAAGCTATTGGTTTTCCCTCTTGACTTAGAACCCCCCACTATTGTTGTCCCACTTGCATCACAATCAACTTGGAAGACTTTTCCAAAATCAGGAAGTGTTAACACAGGTTGTTCCATCACTTTTGCCTTCAAAATATTAAAACTTCTCTCTGCTGCAACTAACCAAACAAATTCCTTTTTATTACCTTTCATTGTCTTTGTGATTGGTGCACATATCCCACTAAGTTTTTTGATGAACTTTCTATAAAAGTTTGCTAATCCATGAAAGCTTATTTCTTAAAACATACTCTTTGGTGAAGGCCATTCAACAATTATTCACTTTTTCTAGGTCCATTTTGAGACCACTACTAGAAACCACAAAACCCAAATACACTAACTCTTTCTTCATGAAACTACATTTTTTTCAAATTCACCATTAATTTTTCTTCCTCCAGCCTTTACAAAATAGCTCTAACATGTTGTAAGTTCTCCTCTTTCATTTTACTAAATATTAAAATGTCATCCAAATATACACAATTTTAAACTTACCAAGATATGGCTTCAAAACTTCATTCATCAATCTCATGAAAGTGCTTGGAAAATTTGTCAATCCAAACGACATTACCAACCATTTATACAATCCATCTTTGGTTTTGAAAGCAGTCTTCCATTCATCCACTTCTCTTATTCTTATTTGATGGTAACCACTCTTCAAATCAATCTTACTAAAATATTTGGCTCCACTCAAGCAATCCATCATATCATCCATTCTTGGTAATGAAAACTGATATTTGATGGTTATCTTATTTATTGCTCTTGAATCCATACACATTCACCAATCCCCATCTTTCTTTGGTACCAACATTGCTGGAACAACACACAAACTCAATATTTCTCTAATCAACCCTTTATCAATCAACTCTTGTGCTTGCCTATTTATCTCTTTATTCTCTTTTGGTGACATCCTATATAGTGTCTTGTTTGGAAAACTTGCATCAGGAATCAAATCAATGCAAGGACTAATGCTTCTCATGGGTGGCAATCCACCAGGAAACTCCTTCATCAAAATTTCTACATACTCATCCAAAATCTCTTGAACTTCCTTTGGTATTTCTTCCTCATTCTTTGCTGCCCCAACTGGTGCAAATTTGGGAACTATGGAAAAACATGTTTTCTCCTTTTTGAATTCTCTCAAAAATTATTTGAAAACCAAGCATACCTTTGGTTTTCCTTCATCTTCTCTTTCTCTATTCTTCAATGGGTTTAGAATGTACTCTTTTCCATCTTTCTTGGCTGTGTAGGTCTTCAATTGACCATCATGAACAACTTGTCTATCAAATTTCCATGGTCTACCCAAGAGAATATGACACACATCCATCAGTATAATGTCACACATAGCTTCATCCTTGTAATTTCCAATTTGTAAACTTACCAATTATTGTTCCCACACCACTAATTGATGCTTTTTTTATAGCCATGAAACTCGGTAGGGGTTGGGATGTTTCAGAACTTCAACCTCAAATTTTCTACCATCTCCTTGAATACAATGTTACCTATACTACCATTGTCCACTATCACTTTGCAACACCTTCCACTCACCTTGCATCTTGTTTGAAACAAATTTCTCCTTTGTATTGGTTCTAGTTTCTCCTTTTTAGGATTCAACAAGAATCTTCTTAGCATCAAAGATTCTCCATCCTCAGGGCCTTCTCCATGCTTAGTTGAAGTTTCTTTTTCACTTTCAGCCTATGCTACATGCACTCTTGCCTCTTTTCCTTTTCCTTCATCATGCTAGATTTGCAGACATTCAAATGCCTGATGTCCTATTTCTCAGCATTGGAACACATGTACCTCTGAAACCTCTTCCTCTACCTCGTCCAAAGGACCCTCTTCCATGAGATTAGTCTCCTCTTCCTCTACGAAAGTCTCCTCTTCCTCTATTTTCCAGCGTGCTTGCACTTGATGTGATTGCTTCTTCTTGCTTGCCTTGGTAGCTTCTACCACTGTTTGGCTGTCCTCTACCACGAGAAAATATGCCTCTAGCCCGAGAATCATTTTGTTGCTTCCTATTAATTTTTTCTTTCACCTTTAAGGCATATTGATATGCCTCCCCCACACTATGCATATTCATCAAACTTATTAATCTTGAATAGATATTTGTGACCCATTCAAATATCGAGAAACTTGTTCAATTTCTTCTTTAATGAGATCGACTCGTATGCTCAACCAGTAGAATTCCTTGGTATACTTAACACTACTTTCTTTTTGCTTCAAATTCTAAAGTTTATTTATCAAGTTAATTTGATAATTTGTTGGTAGGAATTTCAATTTATTTTTGTCACCATTCAATCCCATGACTTAACTTTCTCTTTTCCTCTTCATTGTTGATTCATCTATAACTGCTCCCACCATAAGGAAGCATGTCCCTTCAACTTTGTGTGTGTGCATATTTGACCTTTTGGTCTTCTTCCGTGTTATCATACTTGAATTTTTTTCCATTTCAGTGTTCCAATCCAACAACTCTTTTGCATTTAATCATCCTTTATAATTTGGCAGATCAAATCAAGGTTTATAATTTATCCTATAATTTGTTCTTTTTCTTCGTCTTCACTAATATCCTCTACATGGACTCCTCATCGTTGATCCATCTCCATGGCATCCAATCATGCAGTGATACCACTAACTGCCTTCATTGTGCAATTTCTTATTAATTTTGCAATCTCAGGCTCTATGCCTCTGGGTCCTCTACCTCTGCAACCCTATCCTCTATACGTTATTTATCTTCCTTTGGAAAATTTTGGTACACTTCCCAACACGATCAAACTTGACTCTTACACCAATTAATGTAGGTCAAATTTCTATGCCTTATTAGGAAAAATAAATATGCAATAAATTAATTAATCACATTCAAATCACCAATCATAATTTGTCAATTAAAACTGCTACAAGTTCAAATTGCAACTTCCAAATTCTTTTATTGAAAAAAAATAAAATTAAAGAGTTTGCAACCAATTTAAAATCTATTTGTTCTTCAAATCAACATCTCCAACATTCACTTCATTTTAGACCATTTGCACATTCTTCTTGGTCAATGGAGTCCATCTATTATTCCTATTTCCTCTTTTCAAACTTTCCAAATTATTCTTTTTTAATTTCCAACGCTGCTCTTCTTATTTCACATACAATTCAAGAGATTTTTTTTACTTCCTCCTATACATGCCCCTACCCGCCACACATTTTTTTAGCATTTTTTTTGTTCTGACTTTTATTTATTGTTTAAATTTCCTGGAGATCCCACACCACTTCCTTTCCTACCTTGGTTTGAATTTTTCTTTGTCTTCCCTTGGTCTTCTTCCCTTAGGCGTAGCTTTTCAACTTCAATGCTACAGCCATTTAATGTTTTGAAGTTGTCTTTTTCTACCCTTAAGTTTAATGCTACTTCATGTCTCACACCTCCTTTGCCTTCATTTTTTTATTTTGATTAATCCATGAAGGCTACACTATACCTTCCATTCCTCAAATCGATATATTGGCCAAATGTATATGGTATTGGATTGTAGAGTAAATAAATTAAAATAAAATGGAGAATTTATGAAATACTAAATTACTCTACACCAAAATTGAAAACAAAATCAATTGGAACAAAAACTTGATGTGGATAGGGTGAAGTTCTTCAGGATGCTCCAACATCACTCCAGGAGGTCAAGATTAATGGTCCACATCTTGTATCTTCTCTATGCAATGTATGGAGAGATGCATCTTTCCTCCATACACCCCATAGAGAGGGTCAAGGGGAAGGGGGTAGTTTTAGGCATGCCTTTGTGGATTTATAAATTTTTTATTGATAAAGGGGAGGAACCCTCACATAATTGCTCATGGGTCCTAGCATTTATTAATGGACAACCAATTGGTTTTTGTTCAGTTTATACTCCTAATAATGCAAAGGAGCGATGCTTACAAATGGCCAATAATTTTCCTAATGTAGATTGGGTTATTGGAGGTGACTTTAATATGGTCAAACACTCCATAGATCAAAGTTCAATAGTCATGTTAAGTTACGTAGTGAAGAATTTGATAAATGGTTGAATTGTCGTAATATTGTTAGGGTGACAGATCCTATTCATAACAAATACTCATGCCATGTCCATAACTGTAGATTTGGAGATGATATAAAATTTGGTAGGATTGATAGGTTCTATGTGTCTCCCAACCCGCAATTAGTGCAAGATTCTTTCGAGATTCAAGTTAAAGTTGATTATTCTACTACTCTTTTAGACCATTTTCCCATCCTCTACTCTATTGTTGGGTCTGAAACAAGCCAAATGGAGTACAAATTACCCTATAAGCTTAACACTTTTCTCTTAAAATTTTTGTGTGTTACTGCTTCGGTTGGTGTTTGGAATTCTATACCTAAATTGAAAGAAGGAGAATCTTATAGGGAATGGTGGCATTTTTCTATTTCTCAAATTGTTGAGTTCTTACATTCCTTTGGTAAAGGCTTGCTTGGTAAAGAAACTGAAAATAAAAATCTCTTCATGGGAACCTAGAACACAATAGAAAATTGCTAACTTCCAATCCTAATCATATCAACATTCAAACTTCTATAGCCTCTATAAAGGCTCAAATATGTAAACTCGATATTAATAAGGGTCAAGGAGTTAAAATTAGAGATAGATTGCATTGGATTAAAGAAGGTAATAAAGGTTCCAAGTAATTTTTCAAAATTTTAAACTATAAACATAAGAAGGAGCATATTGGGGCTATACAAGATGAAAATGAACATCTTCATACAAATTTTGAAGAGGTGAAATCTTTGTTTCAGAATTTCTATGCGAATCTTTTTAGAGAAGATGATCATTGGAAAGATACCCAGAGTATTTTGGAAGAGCTTATTAAATAACACATTCCCATTAAGGTGGATTATGAGTATAGTCAATTCTTAGATCGAGAGATTTCTATTGAAGATCTTAAACATGTGTTTTCAATGGCTCCTAACAAAAGTCTTGGGTTTGAAAGGCTCTTAGCTGAGTTTTACCAAATAATGTGGCCATGTATGAAAGGAGGATTTCTACCCTCTATATTTGGAAGCTTTGGAACATGGTTCTTTAGGGCCTACTATTAATAAAAGAATGATTAAGCTTCTTCCAAAAGGAAAAAAATGAAGATTCTAATTCAAGTTGGTGTCCTATTACTCTACTTAATACCTCTTACAAAATCATTTCCAAAGCCTTAGCTATAAGGATAAAACTAGTAGTTAAAGGGATTGTAAAAATTGAACAAACCGGGTTTCTTGGGGGTAGATTTATTCTTGATAACTTAATTATGGCTTGGAAAACTAGTGAATGGGCCCAATAATGAAGACAAAATGTATTGTTGGTAAAGTTTGACTTTGATAAAGCTTATGGTAGAATGTGTTGGAGCTTTATTCTGAACATATTTTAATGGTTGGGTTTTGGACCCAAGATATACATAAGCATGTTCAAATGCTATTCAAAGATGCCAATGCTCAATTGGTTATTAATAATTCCATGACTGATACATTTCCTTTGCAACACTCTATTTGGCCTTGAGGGTGTCCACTTGCTCCATTCCTATATGTTCTCATTGTTGATGCTCTTGGGTACCTATTGCAAAAATATAATCAAATGAATTTGATAAATGGAATCTTCATTCCCTACAATGAAATTGTGATTAATTCATATTTTGTTGATGACAGTTTTCTTTTTCTTCAAAACTCAGAAAAATAAGTTAATAATGTTTTGGGGGATTTGAACTTATATTGTGATACTTTGGTTCAAAATTATCACACCATAAGATTGAATTTCTTATGATTCAACGTTATCTGATGCCTCATTAGATTCCTAAGGAATGGAAACATATCAAATATGAGCAAATCACTCGATATTTGGGTATTCCTTTTGGGTTGGGAGTCACTCTTTCAGATATGTGAAATTGGTTCCTAAACAAGTTAAAAAACAAACATTGGATCTAGGGGAATAATTTTTTGTCTCCTAATGGCAAGATTCAAGTGGTGAATCAAATTTTATTGCTTCTCACATATATTATTCTTCTTGTTGGATGCCTTCAAAAAAATGTTATGAAGATCTAAATAAAATCATTTGCCAATTTTTATGGTCAAATTGGGAAGGAAAATCTAGTTATAAACTTACTTCTTGGCTGCACTAGATATTCAGCCCAAAGAAAAACATGGTCTTGGTTTCTTAGACCCCAAGACACAAGGGATTTGTTTAGCTTCCAAATAGATTATTAGCATTGTGTCTAGAGATGAACCATGAAAAATGTTGGTTCACAATCACATAATTCTTGCTACCACCAAGGGGAAATGACAAGTTGTTGGATGGGTTGATAAAATCCTTCTTGCTCCATTCTTTCATTTAAAAGCTTCATTTCCTCTCCAATCCATATGGAAGGCTTGGCAATAGGTTAGTAAAATCTTAAGCTGGAAAGACGCTTCTCTTCAACATGGGTTTAGCTTCAGGCATTATTCTTTTTGGTGGAACAAGTTGATGTAGTATCACGGTCAACCTCTTGTTGTTGCTTTTCTTGGGCATGCTTACTATTTAAACAAAATAAAGAGTTCATTAATTTGACAATGTTTGAGATTTTTGTTCCTTTAAGTGGACTTCTTGGGATATTGTTCAGTGTGCCTTCAATTTAAATAACAAATTAAGATGTTTTCTTACCTTTATAAAATCATTGGTGCCCATGGAGCTAGTTATAAAATTTTACACCCCTCTACAGTGTAATTTCACAAGAGACTGGTTATGCTTGTCTAAGTATCGTTTTTCTAGCTTTCCTTTAAAAAAGATCTATCTTAACCTCCTTCTTGATTTCTCTCGTAATCCAAGATTGAATCAGAAATGGAGATGCAAGCTTCATGGAAGAACATGGAGAAGATTGAGTGGGAAAATATGGAGGTCCAAAGTTGACACTAATGCTTAGATTTTAGCCTAGAAAGTCTTACATTATAAATTGTCGATTGGGTATAGATTAAAATATCTGGTGACCTAACCCATTAAGTGCCTTGTTTGTCAACAATTTGAAAGTTTAAAACACAATTTTTGGGATTGTTCTTTGGAAAAATTATGGAATGTTATTTTTATGCATTTTCCAAACTTATTTGATCATGCTTTGAGTTGGAAAGAGGGTATTTTAGGTGTTGGTCTACATAATAATATTGTGGTTGATTCTATTATATTGTTTTGCTTAATATTTGGAAAGAAAGCTACTTGACAATGTTTTCAAATAAGTCCATTCATCAGAAGACATAAATTCTTAAGTTTTACTCTGATGTTTTGTTTCAAATTGTTTCTCTTTGTTTTCAGTTACAAGGGGTGTACAAGAAATAGGTCAAGATCATAAATTATTTGGACAGCCCGTCAAACTTCATATCCTCCATAACCGCAAAGAAGAGATATTGTGTTCTAGGCAACTTCAAAGGTTATTCAAATTCAGATTGTAATATCCAAAAGGTATTGAATCTTTGTAATCCTTGGATTAGCTGGTTTTTTGTTGTTGTCATGTTAAAGTTCAATTTTTTGTTGTTGTTTAGACAACTAGGTTCTTTTATTGGACCAGATGGTTTTGTTGTTGTTGACATGTAGTGATCTTGTATTACTGTTTGACAATTGTTTCTAGTTGATTTCTTAACATTTTTTTTACTAGGGAAGATGACCCAGTAGTTGAGCACCCTAACTTTGTGCTTCTCAAAATCTTACGTAGAAATTTTAAATCACTCCCAATTTTTTATAGTAGTGTACTTTGCAAGTCCATTGCTTATAACTTTCGTTTCAGGGCCACATCATCAAATATGATACCACATCAGCATGTTTTTTGTCAAGATGTCCAAAAAGACCCAAAAAAAGGTGCTACCAATACTTGTGCATTTACATCATGGGTAGTTGAGCGTTGATGTGGCATCACATGATTGGTTGCTTTCTAGATCAAAGGAATACATTTTGTTTAAGCTAGGATAGTCATGTCACAACTATTGGGCATTATATAAACAACTACTATCACAATTATTAGACATTATATAAACAACTACTATCATGACAACTATTAAAACATGCTCATCTACTCATCCTCGCCCCTATCCTTTTACATTGTATTACTTCTTTTACTTTGATTCAAAACTTTAAGAAAAAAAAAAAAAATCACATTTGAAATTAGTCTTAATAATTTTTTTTAAAAAAATCACATTCGAAATAGTGGTAATATGTTGGGCGCGCATAATTGGAATCCAAGGAAAAAGAACCTTTTCACTGGGACAGATTGATTGGACGTGGAAGACTGCAATATCCACCCAATCTACGCGGTTTATCACATGCTTTTGTCCTTACCTCTCTCTCTTATCTTATATACATTACCCTTTACCTCTTCACCTCCTCGACAAGAAGCCCTCTTTCTTTGCTCTATCGTTTGTTCTCTCTGTGTTTTCAGTTTAATCCATTACCATGGCATCCACCTCCAACACTACCACGTACCCATCTACATCTACTGATGAATCCTTTCTCAGATACGAAGCCCCCGCTACTAAAGTTGCCTTCCAAAGTGATAAGAAGTTTCATGTATTTCGGAGTTTCAGAGGACCGGATGTGAGGAAGACTCTGGTTGACCATCTATTTGAAGCTCTTTCCGTAGCAGGACTCAACGTCTTCATAGACACTGAGAAATTGGAAAGGGGGGAAATAATTGGGTTGAGCTTGGAAAAAGCAATAGAGAGCAGTGAAATACGTATTCCTATATTTTCCGAAGGCTATGCAGACTCAGTTTGGTGTCTGAAGGAGGCTGCTGAAATGTTGGAGACCCCTGCCTTGATCATTCCTCTCTTTTATTATGTGGATCCATCTCATGTTAGATATCCTGAGAAAGACTCCAGTCCCTATAAGCAATCATTTCTCAATCATTATCGCCATTCAGATCGATATTCGGGAGAAAAGGTCTTTAAGTGGAAGCATGCCCTTCATCAGATCTGTGAACGCTCAGGTTGGTCCATGGACATAACAGACGGGTAAGTAATGAATCTCACTTTCTGCTTGCATTTGTATTTTTTGGTTAACCATTTCATGGTTGCCGGTGGATGTAGGTTATCTATGTCTGCACTCCAATATAATTATTTAAGCAAGGGTTTTAGTAAGGGGTTTGGACTATAGTGAATGAATGAATGAATGCAAGATTTTAATGATTTCTGCAAGACTAAACAGTCTATGGGACCAAGACAAAACAGGTCTAATTTGTCTTCATGTTCTTTTTCAAGTTGGATCTCTTACTATTAATTTTGACTAGAAGGTTAGCCGTCTGAATAATCTAATCTTCCTCAAATAGCTGGTGCATATTGTCAACTTTCAAACTATTTTTCGTGTTGAATGTGGATATCCTTGTAAGCAGTGCATTCCATGATGAAGTGCCATTCCCACACCCCCTTTATTGCAGAAAATACAAGTTCTTTCTTCCCAAATTTCCTTGGGTATCTTCCATTTACCTATCTCACACTTAAGGTGATGTGATCATGTCCTCAATTGTGCAACTAACAACCTCGCTTTCCCTTTAATAGTTGCACCAAAATAAAAAATTTCACCATGATCCTTTGCTAGGTTAAACTTTTTGATGTAGTATACATTTTCTCCCCAATCTGATTTGTCCACATGGCAGTGCCAAATTTTTCAGTCACATAGCTTTTTATTTCACTAGGACACTCTTGCAAATTGATGTCCCACTTGTTCATCCACTTGTTGTTTTGTTTCATCCAAGTTTTCTTCCTATGATCTAGCATCTCCTTCATAACTGTTTTAGCCCAACAGTGGTTATCCATGTTTTCAACCTTCTTTAAATAGCTTATCAACCAGATGATTGAATGAAATAATGAGTATACCCTTACCAAATAGAGCTGAATTAATAAACAAATTTTGAGTCGGGGTGGGGTTGAAAGATTTTTTCACCTTTATTTCGATGGCACTTATCGTTTTGTTAGCATATAATATTTTAATATTTTTTATTTTTATTTCATGGTAGTTGAATAATGGAGGACCTATGTGTTTAAATATAAATTATTGAGTTTTATTTAGAATATCAAAATGAACAATATATGTAATATATTGTAATGGAAGCTCGTTTGGGTAGCAAAGTTGGCTTGAGCCATGGGTTTGTTCCCCATAAGTCTTGGTTTCCACCCCCCGCTCTCATGGTTGACCAGGGGGCATGTATGCTATGGCATCCACCCGCGCATATATATATATATATATATATATATATATATATATATATATATATATATATATATATATATTTTAATGGAGAAATTTATATGTTAATTTTTTATTTATTTATTTCTTATTTTACAAATCAAATTAAAAAATAATTGAAAGTTTTATTTTTTATATTTTAAAATTTTAATTATTATTTTTTATTTTAATATTGTAATTTTTATATTTTGAATGGTAAGTCAATACAAAGGGATAATAGATTGTGTGGTTGAATTAATGGAATGATGAACTTATGAATTTGGAGTTGTTTGATTAAATAAAGATAGACTCTTTTAGATGTATTGATCATTTTAGATAATTTTATATTTTATATTTGTTTATTATTTGATTTTCAAATAATAAATAGTATTTATATTTCTATTAAATAATTTTTAAATATATTTATCTAATTTTTGTTATTTTTGTATTCTATTGTGTGTGAGTTTTTGCATCAACATTTGGGATCATACTTCATTTTTGCAACTTCTCCTTAAACAAACAACAATAATCAACATTATAGATTGTAAAAATCTAATATCATTATACTTATCTAATTAAAAATAAATTAAAAAATTGACATGTTAAAATTATATTTGTGTTTATCTATTTATGTTTATTATTTGAATAAATATTTAATTACTAAATGATTAATTCTATGTTTTTACCCAATTTCTTTTGTTATCAATTTTTCAACAATAATTATTTAAATTTAAATTTTATTTCAAAATAACAAATTAATAAATACTTTGTTAACTGCATATTAATACTTTAAATAACCAAATCTAAAAAAATATTAAATAAAAATTATTAACTATGCTAGATTTTGTTTTAATTTTTTTAATTTTTAATTTTTAAAACATTACCTGACTTTTAAACTTAAAAACTTTTACTGATTTTGTTTTTATTAACTTTAATAAAACTAAAATTTAAAAATTCACAATTTTTTTGAATTGTTTTATTGATTCAAATAATGCTATTCAATTTCCACAATTCATATTATCAAAATTTTATGTTGGAAATAGAGCTCAAGGAGATGTGAAATTAGTTTGATCATGGAACGTTGATTCAAAAATTGACATACAATCAAATCCAGTAGCATAAAATTTTGACTCAAATAATTCAAACAATACAATCAGCATACAGCTGCTTAAAATAGTGGTTTTGCAATCTGTATTGACCTGCTCCGACCATTGCAGCTTCGAAGCTCGGATGGTAAAGATGGTGGTGAATGATCTCATTAAGACATTGGACAGAGTGCCGTTAGAAGTTGCCAAGCATCCAGTGGGATTGGAAGGCGTGAAGAATGCTATCATTCAGAAATTAAATCTCAATTCAAGGGATAAGGTGATTAAAATTGGAATATGGGGTATTGGTGGTATTGGCAAGACCACAGTTGCCAAGGCCCTGTACAATAAATTTTATGATGATTTTGAAGCGGCTTCCTTTGTAGGTAATGTCCGCACCACTGCTGCAGAGGCCACAGGCCTTACAAAATTGCAGAGAAAGGTTCTCAAAGATTTAGCCCAACATGATAAAGAAGTGGACAGTGTTGATGAGGGAATACCTTTGCTCAGAGATCGTTTGGGAAGCAAACGTGTGCTGCTTATTCTAGATGATGTGGATGCTGTAGAACAATTGGATGCTTTGGCTGGGGATTGGCTGGCCCGTGGCAGCAGAGTAATTATAACATCAAGAGACCAACACATTCTCAATGTTGTCGGGGTCTCATCCGAATGCATCCACGAGATGAGTGGATTGGAGGAAAAAAAAGTCTGGAATTATTTAGCTGGCATGCTTTTCTCAGAGCATCTCCAAGTCTTGGCTACGAAGAGCTGTCCAGAAGAATAGTGGAAGCTTGTAAGGGGCATCCTCTTTCATTGAAAGTGATTGGGTCCTTCTTGTATGACAAGAAAAGTGACAGTGACAAAGGTTGCTGGAAGGAAGCTCTTTATGGCATAATTCACAATTCAGACATTTACGAAATACTTTACATCAGTTATAGTGCCCTTAGTGATGAGGAAAAGGAAATATTCGTGGACATTGCTTGCTTCTTTATTGGAGAGCGCAAAACATTGCCCATCATTTTCTGGGAATCCTTGTTCAAGAAGGTAAATACTGCTATATCTAATCTTTTGATGAAGTCATTGATAAAGTTTGATGACAGAGGATTATTTGATATGCATGATCATTTGCGAGATATGGGTCGGACCATTGCGGAGACAGAAAAAAAGGGTACCCGACAATGGGAGCATTCCCATTTAAGCATAACCAACAACTTATCTCGCCTTCGGCTCATTGGAGGCAATCCACAAAGTCTTGAAATGCTTTACACAGATGATCTTCGCTATCTTCATTTGCAGAATTTGGCCATTGAATGCGTGACAAAAGACACGCTATTCATGCTTCTCCCAAGTTTGATATGGTTAAGGCTGGAAAATTGCTCCTTTGACATTGGGATGAATAGAGCAGTAAAGAAACCACGTCACTCCAGAACCGTGGATAACATTTGCAAGTCTAAGATTATGCAACTTATAGATGTTAGCTTTGGTTTGGACCAAGAGCTTTCAATGTTTCCCCCTATTTCACTTCCTAACCTCCTCCTTGATACCATTGGCAACCTGTCACAGCTGCAGCACTTGGAATTGAAAAGGTTTACGGGCATAAGCAGCCTCCCTACTACTATTGGCAACTTATCACAGCTGCAGCACTTGAGCTTTACTGTGTTTAATGGCTTAAGCAGCCTCCCTGCTACCATTGGCAATCTTTCACAGCTGCAGCACTTGAACTTACAGTTTGCAGGCTTCAAAAACCTCCCTGATACCATCGGCGACCTATCACAGCTGCAGAATTTGAACTTGGAATATTGTGAGAGCTTACGCAGACTCCCTAATAGCATTGGCAACTTGTCACAGCTGCAGAATTTGAGCTTGCAATCTTGTAAGAGCTTAAGCAGGCTCCCTAATAGCATTGGCAACTTGTCACAGCTGCAGAATTTGAACTTGAAATCTTGTGAGAGCTTAAGCAGGCTCCCTGATAGCATTGGCAACTTGTCACAGCTGCAGAATTTGAACTTGAAATCTTGTGAGAGTTTAAGCAGGCTCCCTAATAGCATTGGCAACTTGTCACAGCTGCAGAATTTGAACTTGGAATATTGTGAGAGCTTAAGCAGCCTCCCTGATAGCATTGGCAACCTATCACAGCTGCAGGACTTGTCCTTCGAATTCTGTGAGAGCTTAAGCAGCCTCCCTGATACCATTGGCAAGCTATCGCAACTGAAGCTTTTGAACTTGGACTACTGTGAGAGCTTAAGTAGCCTCCCTAATAGCGTTGGCAATTTGTCACGACTGCAGAATTTGAACTTGAAAATTTGTGAGAGCTTAAGCAGCCTCCCTAATAGCATTGGCAATTTGTCACAACTGCAGAATTTGAACTTGAAATATTGTGAGAGCTTAAGCAGCCTCCCTGATAGCATTGGCAACCTATCACAGCTGCAAGACTTGTCCTTAAAATCCTGTAAGAGCTTAAGCAGCCTCCCTAATAGCATTGGCAATTTGTCACAACTGCAGAATTTGAACTTGAAAAATTGTGAGAGCTTAAGCAGCCTCCCTAATAGCATTGGCAATTTGTCACAACTGCAGAATTTGAACTTGAAAAACTGTGGGAGCTTAAGCAGCCTCCCTGATACCATTGGAAAACTGTCACAGCTGCAAGATTTGAACTTGAAATATTGTTCAAGTTTAAGCAGCCTCCCTGATAGCATTGGCAACCTATCACAGCTGCAGAAATTGTGCCTGAAATGCTGTATGAGCTTAAGCAGCCTCCATGAAAGCATTGGTAACCTGTCGCAGCTGGAGAATTTGGACTTGGAAGGGTGTAAGAGCTTAAGTAGCCTCCCTGATAGAATTGGCAACCTGTCACAGCTGTGGTACTTGGACTTGGAAAGGTGTGGGAGCTTAAGCAGCCTCCCTGATAGCATTGGCAACCTGTCGCGGCTGGTCTATTTGAACTTGGAAGAGTGTAAGAGCTTAAGTAGCCTCCCTGATAGAATTGGCAACTTGTCACAGCTGTGGCACTTGCGCTTGTAAGAGTGTAAGAGCTTAAGTAGCCTCCCTGATAGAATTGGCAACCTGTCACAGCTGCGGGACTTGCACTTGAGAAGTTGTGGGAGCTTAAGCAGCCTCCCTGATAGCTTTGGCAATCTGTCACAGCTGAAGTATTTGGGTTTGGAAAAGTGTGAAAGCTTACGTAGCCTCCCTGATAGAATTGGCAACCTGTCACAGCTGCGGGACTTGCACTTGAGAAGTTGTGGGAGCTTAAGCAGCCTCCCTGATAGCTTTGGCAACCTGTCGCAGCTGGTCTATTTGGACTTGGAAGAGTGTAAGAGCTTAAGTAGCCTCCCTGATAGAATTGGCAACCTGTCACAGCTGCGGCACTTGCTGTTGGGAGGGTGTGGGAGCTTAAGCAGCCTCCCTGAGAGCATTGGCAATTTGTCACAACTGCAGAGTTTGAACTTGAAATATTGCGAGAGCTTAAGCAGCCTCCCTGATAGCATTGGCAACCTGTCACAGCTGCGGCACTTGTGCTTGGAAGGGTGTGGGAGCTTAAGCGGCCTCCCTGATAGCATTGGCAACCTGTGGCAGCTTGAAATATCTGGATATAAAAGGTTCTAAGAGCTTAAGCCTGAACTTTATATAGTGTGAAAGCTTATTTAGCCTTTTGACACCTTTGTCAACTAACCTGTCACAGCTGCAGCACTTAAACTTGAATGGATGTATAGGCTTAAATAACTTCTGGCACCATTGGCTGTCTGTCACATCTGTTGTACTTTGTCTTCAAGATGCTTTCTCAGCTGTAGCGTCGAGGGATTCTAATTGAGACATTTATAGTCCTTTTACATGGGAGGTAAATATTAACTTTTTTGTTTTTTTTCCTTATGAAAGTGAGCTCTCAGACAGTATTAAATGGAATTTCCTAAAGATGCTCAAATTTCCTGTCACGTCTATTGTACGGGACGAGGAAAGCACTCCAATTTTTCCCGGATTTAACTGCATGCGAATTTAGCTTTTATATGTTCACATGAAAATGTGAAACGATGTTTGCTATGTAAAAATTATTAGCTTTTTCTTGGATTTGAGACAATAGTGAATGATGATGAATGATTTTATTCGGATATTTTTTAATATGGAGATGGAGATCAAAGTCCACTTAATTACAAGTTTTATTTTTATATAAATTATATAAAAAATAAATATAGGGCAGTGTAAACATTTAGAACTTCTCATTTTTATTTAAAGTTTTGATATACCATTATCAAAAATTTAAGTTTCAAGTAATGTGTTTTATTTGATGGAAGAAAAAATATTTACTTTATAATATAATTAAAATAATAATTTTAGTTCATTTTAAGAGATCTAAAAGTTGTTGAGATTTTTTTATAGTATTATTATTTGTGTATATACTAAAGTATCAATACTGGTATCATATATTTACATCACCAAATTTTCTACATATTAAGGAGTCATTTAATTTTGTTACCTTGGATTTATTTGAAAAGATTAAATATTTATTTGTTTTTCCTTTCCATTGCAAGCCCCCTAATTTTATTGGAAACCCTTAGAACTAAAAAATTAAAGAGGATAATAATTATGTTGTGGAAATGTTTACTTTGAAAATTGGATCTAAATTATATTTTTAGGTTGAACTTTGATTGTATTGAAGTTATTGTAAATGAAAAATAAAATAAATGATGTCTAGACTAATCAATTAATGTAACTAGTAAATATATAGAAAAATCTAGATAATATAGTTGTGGGCATAGATATTAGGAAATTGAAACATTAAATGTTAAGAAGAACTTGGTAATTAGCTTGATCATCAAAGATGATTGAATTAAATTGATGATGATTTTGGAATCTTCCATCTTTGTTTGAAAATGGTGTCTCTCTATCTATGTCCTCAAATTTGGTGCAAGAAATGTGCCTCTATTTGGGTTAAGTTGACACCTTTGTATTACTTTTACATGAATACTATCCTATCAGTTCTCTAATTCATTGAATCTATTTCTCTCTACTCCAGTTTGAATATTTATGGTATTTGGCTAGAAAATTTTCTTGTGAGGTTAAGAGAGGCAGCTTGGTTTTGGCTCTATTAGGGTTTGTGTCTTTTTGTATAGTTTTTAGCCTTCCTTATGTCATACCATGCCCTTGGAATAGGAAAATCTTGTACCTTCCCACATTTATTGTGATTTTTTTAGCTAGTACTTTTTATGGCCCCAAATGAATTTAGCCTAATAGTTTATGTTGGTGTTGATAGTTTGATAGATTTGCATAATGGATCCCATGAACAAGCATCCTCAAAATTTCATCTTGAAGGTATTTCATGAGGTATGCATTTTGAATCCCTAACAGATGTGGTTTTAATCATCTCTTAATTTGATAGTGCTTGTAAATGGCTAGAGCACTTCACTTTAATAGTGTATTTGGTTAGACACACTCCCTCTACAAAAAATATTTGGGACTAGGTCGACAAGTAATGGACTTTCATCATGGGGTTTGGCTTGAAACCATCTAGAACATTGGTAAAGTGTTCTTCTTTTTCATTTTTCTAAGTCTAGACATGTAGAGGCTATCCTTAAGCATATTCCTTGGTATCTTTGTGTCTATCTATTGTTCTTTCAACCCTAGGTGCAATATTTATCTATCTTAGACAAGAAGAAAGTTAATGTGTTGGTTTGGTTTGAGTTCTTGGGTTTACCCCTTCCATGCTAAAACTTTTTGCATACTATTCTTGCCTCCCTAGGGAGGATCATTTGTGTTGAGCCTAATAGATTTTATCAAGCTCGTCCAAAAAAGTTTGTTTGAGTTGAGATTGACTTGGCCAAGGATATGAAAGAATCTATACATATTCAAATTTGTAGCCTTCATCACACCCAATTTGTGCTTTACTTTGATCTTCTTAACACTTGCTTTAGATTCTAGTTTGTAAAGCACGAAATCAAGGATCACCCTTTGGTGGCCTCTTGGGTCAAATCACCTATCTAGTTGGTCGAGGTTTCTTAGTCTACAAAGCTTCCCACCTCAAAATTTGAGGATAAATGGACAATTGTTTCTCACTGCAAAGGAAAAAATTCCAGCCTTGGCACTTCATAAGCTAAAGCTCAAGCCAATTTGGATAATTCAATTGCCAAAGTGTAGCATGCTACTATTTCACACCCTTTAGAGAAGGGGAAAGAAGTTGTCTCATCCTCAAGTGAAACCTCTTCTAGACCAAGATTTTCTTGGGCATCTTAGCCAATGTTGGTTTTTATCTTCTTTACTGATTGACCCAATTCAATATCCCTAATTGTAACATACCCATTGTTCTACTCCAAAGAATTTTCAATGTTTTAACCACATGTGAAATAATTCACGATGCCATAACATATAAATAATTTTTTTCTTTTTTAAACAAATATATCATGCACATTTGAAATAAACACTATTCCAAACTTCCATTGCATTACATTGTGATATAGCAATAATCCATCTTTCTCGTTTCATTCAACAAAATGTTACAATCTTTCCAAAGAAATGATTTCATAAATAAGATATAAAATACATTTTCCATCTTTCATAAAAATTAGATACATGATACATACCTAGCTCATCTGAGCTCCATTGGCACTAGAAATACAAATGATCAAGGAATTCCCCTTTCAAATCTTGTCTTGTCGATTGAGAGGAGAAGCATCACTCAAGCGCTTTTCTGCCATCCACGGACTGATTGCAGTCCCCTGAACATCTACCACATGGTAAGATGGCCCTACCCTTCAATGAATATTTTGGTTCGAAAACGTCAAAATACTAGCCAATCTTGAGTTGTTGTTGTGTCCTACATAGCTAGAACTTTACCGTATAATGTCTATATTCTACGTGTATGACAATCTCAGACTAGCATGCTCAAAGGTAACACAATGAACTAACAGCATAATCAGTGGCGAATTACACCACTTTGGCCAAAGTATTCATCACCCAGTACTTCAAGTGGATGTCACACACTCAACCACCATTCTAGCTCAATTTGTTAAGATCAATCATATTCTATGATAGGAAATTCTCTCCATTGGATAATCTTTAACCCTAGGAACAACCTATATACACTAAGTACACTATGAATCATCTAATAAGTAAAACATGTGTTTCCATAACCTACCAATTCAAATCTAGCTTTAGTTATATAGACTCCACTCTATTGAAGTACTCAGTACTACTATATATAAGTTATTCCCTTCATTGGGTTATCCTAACCCAGAGATTAACCTATGAACTCCTCATGGATCTAACTTACAAATATCTTTGTAACAAATAACTTCATAATCTAAGTATGGCTACATAAGCTTCATTTTATCATATAATAAATACTCATTATTAAATAACTCCAATAAGGAATATATCAATAAATTATTCAAAAGTATATCCTCGTCAATAAATGACCTTAGTTCAAAGGTATGACCTCAACAATAAATGGCTTCAATCAAATGAGTAATCACATCAATAAAAGGTTATTTGAAAAGTAGATTCATTTCAATAAAATGCTTCATGTCAAGAGTATAAAACAACCAACTTGGTAGGGTAATCCTACCTATGGCTCCAATCAAATAGTAATTCACAAATTCAAGTGATCAACTTAATCACATAGGATAATCTCATCCTTAGTTTATCCTAATCCTAGGATAAAATTAGCAATCAATGATCATTTTGATCATGTAGATTAATCTCAACCTATGTGCTTTCAAACTAGGATCAAATAATCAACCCAATCAAGTACATTATCCTAGGGTTTCAATCAATAATCAAGTAAAGCAATGATCTAATGATCATTCTATCATAGACTAACAATATGGTTTGCATGATGTCACATCCTATCAATGACGATACAACTTTCAAACCATCACTATTGTTGTGTTGCTAGCCTTATCATTTCCAAGGTTTTCCTAGCATTTAAGCTAACAAATTCAAGTTATCCCCCCCAAGATATTGATGTAATCCATTTCTCTCATTTTGATATACGTATAGTATAGACTAACTACATAGAAGTCCATATAGAAACACATAATATAAAATCCCATATAGGGTATATAAAAGCTTTAACCTATTAGATAGGTTCCATCAAGCAAGTAATATCCAAGAACATTTAAACATTTAATCAAGTATCACAACTTATTCATACTATTCCTTTCTAACACAGTATTCAAATCTATTTTTAACCTTTTCGATATAAAATACAAAGGTATAGAAACTAGCATGCATGTTTACGCAAAGCTCCAATTAGATAAACTAGGTTCCTAACATAGCCCTTTTCCACAATCAACTTGCAACTTTAGTAATTGTCACTATTTCTCTCCAAAATGCTCTTCCCAACCTTCTCACAAAATCTCTCACTAAAACTCTTACTCTCACAAAACTCAAAAGAATGGAGGAACTCTCAGAAAATAACAAAAACATGCAAATATGCGTCCCTTTGAGGTAAATAATGCCTCTATTTATACACAAAAATCAACATCTATAGGATAAAAACAAGGTAAAATAATCGACACTTCTCAACTCATTTAATTCGACTTAGCCTGGTAAAGAAAAGGTGGTAGATAATTAACTTAAGACTCAACAAAATAGAACAATAGGTCGTTTCATTCATAGACAACAAGAGTTTAATTCCAATATCAAGGTAAATAATTACACAGGTTGACTCTTTCTATGCTAGCTTCTACTTGACTTATTCTCCCTTTCAATTTGGTTTCTATTGCTGGACAAAGCTCTCAAAACAGACTTCTAAAGGTATGCAATCATTCATAATTTAGTGCCACATAAACTTCATACATGCTATTTGGTGTTTTAGATAAAAGATCAAGTCAAAGCTTTTAAATGCATTTCAAATTTCCTTCAATACTTTTGACTATGTCTTGCAACCCATTTCCACACGCCATAATATGGCATATGCTTTATTGTCACCCCGAGCCTTATTCTATTCGTTGCTCAAAGTCTACTAAAAGTTGCCTCTTGCATTCATATATGCGTCGCCCTATGGCTCACCTAAATCGGCCCATAATGACCTTAAAAGCTTCACACCCATTGTTTAATGTTGTGCATACTTTACAAAACAAGTTTATTTACAATAGCCGCAGGTATTGCATAGTATAAATAACAATCGATATATTCACTGATTTATATATTAATCGTTTTCTATCAATCAATTTACATTTTGATAATCAGTTCACTATATAAACATATAAACTGATATATGTAATATAATATATAGGTATATTATATATATAATATTCTATTCATAAGATAATAAAAACATATATAGTCGTTCATATATATATATATATATATAATTATATATATATATATTACATATATACATATATACATATACCATTACCCTATTAAATCCAAATTCAAACATGTATATGCACGTATATATATAATATTACGTTTTCGTTGATAGATATATGTGTGTGGGGGGGGGGGAGGCGGTGGTATATGTCCATTCAATTTCCCTAAATTGTCTTGACTCAACTTCACTAAACTAGAGGTGTGTGTGTGAAAGCTCAGTATAGGCTTATTAAGGGTTATTGGACCAAAACTCTTCTCCTAAGTGATACTTCCCCTCCCTTCCGGAGGCATGAACCTATACCTACATCCAACTTGGCACATTTGCCATGGTAGTTAGTTGTTCACATATATATGCATCATCAAAGCATTAACATATTCACATTGTAATACATATTATTTCATTGTACTTCATCAATATAAACATAATTACTCCTTCAAATCAATAACATATTAATACCTATTTTAGTATTTCATTCATTTATCAAACTTATCAAAATCTTGATTTACATGAACATAATTCTATTTACCTGTGAAGGTAAAGTAACTTAGTAGCAAAGAGACGGGATGTAACACTAATCCCCTAAGCCTTTGTGATGGTCTTGTCGCCCTCTTGGACAGCTAGAAGAGGGAGAATATGCTATTGAAAAGAAAATAATGTCAACTCCCAATATTTATTTGGGTTGTTTCACCCCAAAGTAATTTTTATATAATTTATTTTCCTCTCTCTAGGAGTCAGATAGCAATGATGTGTCAATTGATTCACGTTAATGAATTTTCTCTCCTAGAATGTCCAAGGTTTTATTGACCTCTTTAGGAAATATTCTATGTAGGATATTCATTAAAATAAATTGACTCTAGATGTTCCCTTCTTGTAGGAAGTGAAGATTATAGGTTTTTCGCTTTCAATTACTTGTCATGTCATTTGGCTAGCTAGTTCTATGTTTTGTAGCAATCGTGATGCTAGTTGTGGAGGGGTCATCATTTTTCTCTCTCCTAGGTGGCATTGGTATGTTTCTAACTATGATTTTGACCACACTAACGATGTGATTTTGATCCTCTTAAATGTTGAGAATCATTCTTTTGGTATTATTAATATTTATGCTTCCATTAATGCTATTGAGAGATATATTTTATGTGATGGATTTTTTATTCATTTTCTATCACCACTTGGGTTATATGTGGGGAGTTCAATATTGTTGAGATGGCATATGATGAAGATGGGAGGCTATCTCTTTGATTAACAATTGGCAAGTAGGAGACATGATATTACATGCATAATAATTGGGTCTTTTCTATCCTCATATGGGTCACTACCATTATTATCCACATTGGTATACATGGATTTTTTTGGATTGGCTTTGATAGAGTCTTGAACATCTTAGATCACGTAATGATTATTGCACAATCCTTTTTTTCCTTTCATAGTTACTTCTCACTCCTAATGGAGCCTTTGCCAAATGTCACCCTATCAAACCACTTTCCCATTTGGTTCAAAGTTCAATGGTAAGTTGGAACCCCTCAAAGATGTAAAACTCAATTCTTTTTTAATACTTATTTGTTGATTCATCAACCCTTGTTGGCACACATCACAAAAGTGTGGAACCTTGAAACTTGGCCTACTTAGCCAACTAGCTAGATTACTTGGTGTAATAGATCCAATAGGCTCACATATCTCTTCCTTGACCATTGGGGCAATTCCCCATGTGTTGTGGCTAGAGTTCCTTCATCTCTCTCTTCTTTTAGGGGCTACTAACCACCTCATGAGTGTTGGTTTGGAATGATTCTTTCTAATTGAGGTCCTAGGAGGCTCACTCCCATGCTTCTCCCCCGATTGCAAGAAGGATCCATGGTCAACAAGGTTGGTCATGAACTACTCATTGATGTTTTGACTCCTTACTACCTATGGGAGGAACTCTTAGGTGGCCTACTAGTGGCACTTCCCACTAGTTTGATTCCAATAAGTTTCCTTGACTGGCTCTTTCCATTTTTCCAACTTGTGTTACTAAAGAAGAAGAACAAAATTAAAAAAATGAATAATGAAGGGTGGGACCCTCCCACAAATACTCCAAACCCTGTTAATGTATGGGGAAAATAAGATGATCAGGATCCTCCTCCTATACTTGTTGCTACTACTATTGTTTCCTAGTGGTTTTGTATTTGTTTCCTTATTTTATGCTTTGAAATTTGATCCATATGGACTGTAGGGTGTGATTCTTTATCCACCAACATTTTTTTGTGAATGTGTGTAACATTATTTTATAAATGATAGTATAGACACTTATTCATAAAAAAAATTAATGATATTTATCATACCTTTAGATGGTTGTTGGATCACTAGGGGACAAGTTCTCTTAGGCCAAACCTTAGAAAATAATCAACTTTATAGTCACACAAAATGATAAATAATTAGCTTTAGTTGTGCAAATGTTCTAGAATAAATATGTAAATGTATGCTCATTTTAGTGCACCAATGGAAGATTTCCTAGCATTCCTTTCTCCTTATACATGAATGATTATCCCATGTATCAAATGAATTCCTTTAAATATAAATTCATAGTGACACAAGTGCAAGATCATGATGGGCCAAATAGTGGTGATGTAAAAAAATGTGATTTGAGCTAGGAAAATTCGTGAAAATCATCTTTGACTTTTTACTTGGGTTGGTAAAAAGTACAATTTCTATGGTAAAGACCAAATCAAAATGGATATATGTTACTAAAGAATATCCACTTTAAAAAAATGGAAATATGCTTTTTAAAAGCATATATCCGTTATATACGAATATCCTGTGAAAATTCTATTGCAGTTACTGATTATTAATCTCCTATCTAATACATAGATTATTTGACTCTGAAAAATTAATTCTCAGCAAATATCGAAGAATAACACAACTGCAACTTCACCAATAAAAACTCACAAGAATAGAGAAGAAAACATTCACAATAATGAACACAATATTTTTGGACAAATTGTATTATAATAATAATAATAATATTAATATTGTTATTATATTAATATATTATTATTATATTATATTATATATATTAATATTACAGTCACTTCCCACCCCCTACTATCAACTATAGTGTCAAGGTGGGGGCTTCACTTCATCTCGTAGGTGGCCCCATGCATATATCAAATATTTTTAAAAAATGATCTCAAAAACGATATCTGTTTTGAAGAGCTTTTTATAATATAAAAAATCTCTCCAAAATGGATATCCATTTTCGAGATCGACGCATAGATTTAAATCTCTCCAAAATGGATATATTCATTTTAGAAAGCTATATGTAAAAAAAAGGTTTCATTGTTATTCATTGTGATAGTGGGAAGTGTGAGTAGTGACGCATGAGTAGAGTTGCAAAAACGGATATCCTTCCAAAACTAACATCCACTTCAAGCCTAGTTTTATACAAATTCAACAATTTTCCTTCAAATTTTAGCAATAGAAAGTGGGGTAACTCTTTTCCTTTGTGTTTTTCATCATTTTAATTGTATTCTTTGATTTTTTGGCATTTATATTAGGTTTTTTTATAGACTTTAGTAATTAGTTTAAAATTATGTTAATTTTAAAATTTTAATTTTAAACAAGGTTTAAATGGTAGAAGAAATTGATAGAGAAAACTCTCCACCAAACCCTCTACCAAATCCTCCTTCAATTTAGGATTTAACTGAGATAAATGTGACTAAATTGAAGAACATTAATGAAAGATACTGTCACCACCCTCATTCATGTTCAAAAATACCAAATTTAGATGCCATAATAAGTCATGTGAAATCCATCACAAAGCAACATACTTCGTTTCCAAAGTGGAGAGAAATGAAAATGTTACAATATGGTAATATTTTAAGCTATGATGGGGTCAAAAAATTAGAAATATCTAAAGTCAAAATAGCCCAATATTTTGTGAATCCAAAAATTGGACAACTTGTTGCTTTACATAAATCTAAATTTTCAATAAAATGGTGCACACATGAGGGCATAACAAGAAAATTTTGGGATCATTGGTGGATGGTGTTTGACAAACCACTCAACAACAATCTTGATGTCCCTCTTTATTTTCTTTGCAAATTATATGCAGAGTTTGTTTTAGGAAAACATGTCAACTATTTTGATTTTAGTCATTTTTCAGGGAATAGGTAGGGGAATGCCCCAAGATAGACCTAGGCAATGCATTAGATGCAAGGTCCATATGTTCCCCCTCCTCGTATTCCTCCCCTACCTCTAGTAGCCCATCCAGACATTGTTGTAGATGCAACAATGCATAGTCTCATGGCCATACACTCTTTGAATAGCCATTTGATTACACAATCTTCATAGTTTGCCCAACCACCTAATAGTGATACTCCTAGTGGTTCAGTTGAGGTTGGTGGAGCATCGACATCTAGACATGTATTTATGTGCCTCATCATTGCAGTATGTGTAGTCATACGTGTCTAGGTCCTATGGGAGATACTATTGAGCTTCCCCTAGACACAATTGAGTATGAGGTGCATGATGTGACACTTGGAGGAGAGGAGGAAGCAATGTACATACTATATACATGGAGATGTGTGAGGGAAGAATAGATGGAGAGCCATCCATGGCTAGAGATGAGGAACAACAACAACAATATTATTTACAGGTAAAACTTATATTTATTTCATAGTGCATTTCACTTAAAATTATTATAACGAAGAGTATTACTAATGTATATTTAAGTGGGAATGAACAATTGATGACCGGGGATGAGCTTAGAGAAGTAGATCATGGCACTCTTTCGACCATTGAATTTGGTGTAGACATGGTATAATTTTTTGTATATGTTTAACTTTTTGTATTACATATGTATATCATTTAGATTATGATTGATTAAATACATATTAATTTACATCTTGATCTTATTTTACTAATGTAGTCTACTCCAAATGTGAGTGATGTGGCACATTTTACTATGTCATATACTAAAACACCTGATCGTCCTAAGAGATTGTCATTTGCAGAACGAGTCACAGTCAAGGTAATTGAACTAAACTTTAATTGGATTAGTATTTTAGTTAGAGCTTATAGAACTTAAATTGTAGTGATTTAGATGTCAATTTCAAATATATTATTATTGCCATGTTTACTGTACAAGAAGTTGAAGTTATTGCATCTATGATGATTTCTTCTCAAACAATCACAAATGCATCACTAATTCAAGTATATGTTTTTTTATATCTATTAAGTTTCTAAATATATGTAGATATATGTTTAGTTTATGTTTGTTTTTCAACAATCATTTATTAATTTTGTCAATTTTATTTTTCTTCTTGTAGAGTATTCCCCCATCTGCATATGTGGATCCTCTACCATTTCAATATGGTAGGACTCCTAATCGTCCTAAGGGACCATCATTTCTTGAACGTTTATCAGTAAAAAAAATAAAGGCTTGAGGTAATGAAGAATTGAATTTGACTTCAATTGATATTTTTGAGAAAATATAGTTTAGTATAGTGATTAGATGTTACTTTGAAAGTTATAAAAAAATAGTAGATAAGATTTTATTTAGTAGTCTAAGTTATTTACCATTGAGCTAATTAATCTAATTTTTGGTTTGAATTGTTATTATGCAACCAACTTCTCATCCATCAGGTGGCACGAAGAGGCTACATTTTGATGATCCACCACAAGTTTAGGATTTTCTTGACATGGCACAACTATTTCAGATATATATCATATATAGATCTTGAGATGGCATATGCCACATTTTATAAATATTGTTTTGAGCTGGCATATATACCAAATTTGTATATGTACATGCACAATTACTCTACACTTTTATATATAAAAATTGATATTTGATATATTTTGTTCATCGTGTGCATGTTTTCCTACTTTGAAACTTAAATTTTGAATGTATAATCACTTTATAATAGTTGAGATGATGAATACATATATATCTATTTATTTCTTGCAATCTTTTCACTTTAATAGTTTATGAATGACATACCATTTTCACTCATAAAGTATCACCAGACATTTACATTAACATGTATACTACTGTTAAATTTTGTTTTTGATTAGATAAGTAGGGAAGGGCCCTGATCCCATAGTTATAGTAACATACCAAAAAGGAGCAGAGAGAGGTGTGAAACAACACCACCAACTAACCAAAAAATAGCATCAGATTTGGCAGGTAGGACAACATTTAAAAGTATAACAATTATCCAACCATTATCAATCAAAAACATAATTTTTTTACCAACATACTTTAATCTACGAAGACCATTAATTAAATCGATAGTATTCTAGGTGGTATTCCATCATAACTTATAGAAATTAACACAAATATGATTAAAAGACAAAAAAACCCATCAAAAACCAATAGAGCAACAAGATAAGACATTAACTGGCTTTCTTTAACAAGTCCCCATACTCTCCCATTAGAGGAATGTATTCACGCTAGTTAGGGCACTCTATTTCATCTAGTAGCTTTAGAGTATAAGTTTTCCCTCATTTCTTCAATTTCCTAGTAAGCTTTGTTTCACCAGAAGCCGCTTCAAGCATCACTCTTCTCATCAACCTGCTAGTTACTCTCATGAAGGTAGCTAACGCCTTCTCCATGTCTTCAAACTATACCTACAAGAAGGTTAGGCTACTTTTTAAAAACTCATTACTAATATCCTCAACTTTGTTCTCCATTCTAGAGAACCCAACATCCAGTTCATTCCCAACCTCAATCTTATCCTTAGAAGGCTCCAATTGCTCCTCCTCTTCCTTCTCTTTTTCCTCCTTTGAACCATCCTGTCCCATCTCATAGGCAATGTCCTCAAATTCCAAGTCTTCAGACTCTTCTTCTTCCTGAGCTTCAAAATCTTCACACCCCAAGTCCTCATTCACAGACAATTTTTGTTTTCCCTTTTTCTCTTTCGAGGCCACCTTCACCAGATGAGCTGACCTTCTTCCTCCACTACCACCAATCCCTTTCCCTTGTAATATTTTTTTAGCCTCCTCCATTTGGTTCCCTTCCTTAGAGATATGAATCACATCTCTAGGATTGATGTCACATCTGGGTTTCTTAGCTTTCAAGGGTTCCAACAATAGAGGAGAGTGTTTCCACTTTTTAGGCATTGCTCTAATGAGCTGTAATTCAAAGCTTCTTAAATCCTCACTCTTCTGCGACAAAGGGGTAGAAGGGTTAGATACATTAGCCATGAGGGAGTTGCTTTTGGAAAGGATTAACACACACCTAACAACAATTATAGGAGGGTGGTGGGGAATTTGTTCTTCAACTGGGAGTTCATCAACATTAGGGTTTTCCTCCTCCGGTTGTTCCACATTTTCCTCATCAGACCAGTCAGGGTTCTCATTCCTAACATTTAATGGATTTCCATGAGGATTCATGGCTAAGGCATATTTATACACTATGAGCACAATCCCCTAGTGGAGGGAAGGGCTAGCTCCTTTTTCAATGTTTAGCTATAGGGAGGACAATAGGTAAAATGACAAATTAATATGCTCCCCATGCCTAATATGGTTTAACAATAGGAAGTGATACTCATGAACCAACATGTGCCGACCCTCAGGATTAAAATAATGTATAACAAACAGACTTATAAGAGCAAAAGGAGGGAGCTTGAGTTTGGAATACCCATTCTGGAATCGCTTGAGATTTTCACCATCATGAAGAAATTTATCAACATACCTTTGGTAGTTTGCTCCACTTTTTTTAGCAACTTTTAGTTCATAATTTTGTAGACCGTAGCTTCAAAAACGAAACAAGTCATGACTCAAACTTCACAACACCTATAATGACACTGCCTTTCCTCTAGGAGTTGGTGAATTTTGCCATTAAACTCTCATTGTAACCTTTAATAGATTGGAAGAATGGGACCACACTCGTGTTCTCAAACATCCTCCAGAGGTCCACATTTTGTTTGAGGGCTTGGCAGTTTAGCGGCTCTATTCTTTTCCTTGGTCTGCCCATTTTACTCCTCTGCAGATTCTTATGCTACGTCAAGATTTTCTTCATACTCACCCCCACAATCTACTTTCTTCCCTGAATATAACCAACTCTCAAACACCAAACAGTACTCAAAACTGATATAGAATGAAAATTCAAGAAGTTTCTTATTAAGAAAGCCAACTTCACATTTCTCGGAACCCAAAAATCATCATTAATCTTGCAAGCATTTACATCCTTAATTAAATTCATTCCTTTCCCCACTATAGAAATATGGGGATTACTAGAGGGCTTTTCAGCATGCATAGAAATGACAACCTTTATTAAATCCAATAATTTCATGTGATTATTGAACATCATCTTTAAAGGGAAATTAATAAAAATATCTCCTTCCAAGATCCTCCTATACCATCTTGTACTCCATATGCCATCATTACACAGAAAGCTCAACAACACCACTTGGTGCTCATTAGTCTTGCAAACAACTAACCTATCAATTTTGCATGTGATATTCATTTTCAAAATTTTCATTAAGGATAACATCTCTTAAAGTCAACGACATGTTTCCATTGGTCCAGCGTGTCCATTCCCTACAACACAATGCTACATTGGCCACACAATCAACAACTTTGTTCCCCTCCCTATACACATGTTGAACCCGACAAATATTAAAAAACATTTTAATAACTTTTCATTTGTCAATAATATAATTTTTTATTTCCCACAGAGAAGCAGTTTCTTCGTTTAGGATGTCCAAATTAGCTTAGAGTCCCCTTCAATGATGAAATTTTTGTACCATAGTTCCTTTATAAAATTAAAAACCTCCAAGAGCGGCCATTGCTTCAAATTTTTTGTTAGAGAAGACATCCAAATTCACTCAAAACCCCATAATATAATCACCTTTACGATTTCTTACCAGACCTCCAGCCCTAGCTTGTCTTGGGTTTCCTTTTGAACACCCATCAAAGTTACACTTAACCTAATCTTTCAATGGTGGAATCCAAACAATACCCATTTTGTTAAGTCCCTCCTTATTCCCCAATTTTGTTTTATCCTCATTTCTTTGTAATTCAACCAAGTATTAGAGAAGTTGTATCTTCCAGCCTCAATGTTTTCTTTAATTTAGATTTTAATAATCTAACTTACCTCCCAACTGCTTCTCTCCACATCTCTAAAAATTATATTATTCATCTCCTTCCATAAATCCCAGGTACAAAAAGAGGAACTTGATTCCACAGGTCCACAATAACATTATGTGAAAAAGGGAAATTTGACCAAACTTCAATAAAAAGCTTCATAGAATTGGGAAATACCCAATCAAAAGACAACAACTACAGAAAGCAAGACCACACTTCCCTCACATAATGGCATTGAAAGAAAATATGAATTATCGACTCCTCTTCCTGCTTATAGAGTGAACACCTATTTACCAATTGGAAGCCTCTCTTAACCAGGTTGTCAATGGTGAGAATTTTTCCATTGGCAATAGTCCACCAAAAATAATTAATTTTTGGAACAAGATTCTTTAGCCACATCCTATCCCAGAAGTGATCAGGAACAACAACCTAAGCCCTCACCAGATCTTCGTAGGTATTTTTAACTGAGAAAAAACCAAAAGAGCCACTTTTCCAAAGCCACTCATCCTCTCTTTCTCTATCAAACCACTTAGCCTCCCCCATCCAATAATGTAAATTGATGAGGATTGGATCCCAATTCACCCATCTTTGATCTCTCAGATTAATTATCCTTAATAAAGTGTCAAACTCCTTCCATTTGGGTTCCTCCTTGTCCCAATTGATATGATCACACACCTTTTTGCCACAAATTATTTTTAAGCTCAGCTTGAGAGGATTCAAATCATCATAGGCTGAAAGAGTGGAATTCTCTATCCAAGGATCCTTCCAAAAATCCATATTATTACCATTCCCTATTCTCTTAATTTCCCCCATCTTCAACACATTCCTCAACCTCACAAGATGGTTCCATAAGGCTAAACCAAGAGGCAGATCTGATTGTGAGAGAAAACAACCAGGATTCCTGTTCCTTAAGTACTTAGCTTGAAAAATCTTTACCCAGTCTTTGGAGCCTTCCAAAAGATTCCAACCAATTTTAGCTGTTAAAGACTTGTTTAGCATATAAATTCTTCTCATCCCCAAACCCCCACATCTTTTAGGAACACACACTTTATCCTAGCTGACCAAAGATAGTCTATTTTTTTCTTTCATTCCTGACCACAAATTTTTTTGTTGAATCTGTTCAATCTTCTCCCCAATATGAGCAAGAATTTTAAACAAGGATAGGTAATAAATATAAATATTCTGAAGAGAGGCTTTAAGGAGTTGAATTTTTCCTACCAAACTTAGAAGCTTCCCCTTCCATCCTACTAGTTTGTTTTGAGTTCTCTCTATCAATTGGTTCCAGCAATTATTCTCCAATTTCTTAGAAAACAAAGGTAATCCCAGGTAGGCATCAGGTAAGTCAGCTTCCTAAAATCCCATAATTTTTTTCACTCTATCCTTTATCTGCTGATTAATGTTGAAGAATTAAACTTTTCTTTTTTCATAGTTTATGCACTAACCAAAAGTAGCAACATAATCATTGAGGACCTATTTCCATAAACCCGCTTCCCCAAACATTAGAGTATCATCAAAAAAATGTTGATGGGAATTGGGCCTAAGAGAGGAGGTAACTTTCACACCTTTGAGAGCTTGTGAGTCCACCAACTTTTGAATATTCCTACCTAGAACTTCAACAACAATGATAAACAAGTAGGGAGAAAGAGTGTCACCCTACCTAAGCCCACGACCACAGGAAAAGAATCCTTGAGGGACACCATTGACCAAGACTGAACACATGGGGGAAGTAACACAAGCAAAAATCATCTTAAGGAATCTACCATCAATCCAATTTTTTTTAAGGAAAACAAAAAGGAAAGGCCAGGAAACCCTATCATAGGCCTTGGAAATATCAATTTTGAAGGCCATCCTAGGCTTTTTTGAGTGATCCATAGAGTGAATTATTTCATGGGTAGAAATAACAACATCAAGAATGTTTCTAACTTGAACAAAACCTTTTTTATTATAGGTTATCATTTTTCCAAGCACCGGTTTGAGTATAAACACTAGAATTTTGGAGAAAATTTTATAGCATGTGTTGCAAAAGATAATAGGTCTAGAAAATCTTTCATAGCTGAGGCATCAAAAAATTTAGGAATAAGAGCTATAAAGGTAGCATTCAAATGGTTCAACAAACTACCTGACCTAAAGAAATCCCTAGCAGCATTAAAAAGGCCAGTTTTAACAATATCCTAGTAAGTTTGGAAAAAAATAGGAGAGAACCCATCAAGGCTAGGGGCTTTGAATGCACCAAAAGAGAAAACAACTATAACTAAGGGTAAAATTTAGGTTAGCATGATTAGTATCTAAATAAATCAAAACCCAAAGAACTAATGAAGTGCAAAGGAAAATAATATGAAAACACAAAGAGGAACAAGCTCACCAAGTGTCTTCAATCTCCATGGCTGACCTCCATTACACCTTCTCAACTTGTTGCAATATGTGATGTGCCCTCAGATTTTGTGTGAGCAAGATTTGACAATGCTAAAACCAAGCGAATGTTGAAGGATTTTGAGTGAAATGCTAAACTATGCACTATGCAACTAGTAAGCAAATCTAAACTAAAATATGCATGCCTAAATGTCAAAAGTATGCAAGAAATATAGATAGCATGAGATCAAGTATGCAAGAGATGAAGTTTCTAAAAGATGAAGTGTCTTCCAAATGAGACCAAAATTGACATTTTATAGAAAATTTCATTTTGGATGAATGACCAGGATTGAGGATTGACAAGTGCCCTAGAATCAATGGACAAGATTCAATAAGACAACCCACAATTAGGGTTAGGGAAATATTAGGTTGAATTCAAAATGAGTGAACAATATTTGATTTAAGAAAATCAAATCAAGGGATAAGAATGCATGTGACAGAAAAAGAGGGAATTAGAAAATCAAATAATTTTAGAAACTATTTGATTTATAGAGGAAAATACTATTTTGAATTAAAATTAATTTAATTCAAAAAGGTGACAACAAATAGTAATTTAAAATTACTTATTTGGAAAGAGGGAAATTTAAATAAATCATTTTATTTAAATTTGGAGGAAATTAAATGAGACAATTAAATAATTAATTCTAATTATTTAATTATGGCCGAAGAAGTGGACCAATCATTAAATAAATTACGGAGGACTTATTTAATTATGATCTAAGATATTTAGTATTAGAGACATATTTAAATAAATAAATAAAGTTTTATTTATTTAAATAATCAAGAGGGAATAATGGATTAATGAAATAAATTTAATGATTTATTTAATTAAAGAGGAGATTAGACATTAGTGGCATATTTAAATAAAATAAACGTAATTTATTTATTTAAATAGTCAAGAAGAATAAAAGCTATGAATAATTAAATAATTGAGAATTATTTAATTAATAGTTGAATTTGGATAGGACATAATCAAATATTTTAATTATGTTTTAGAAGGATTATGGAGAAAATTGAGTTTGCAAGCCTAGGTCAATTTTAGTCATGTCTACATTTTGCCCATCTTTGTCATAATGCAGCCTATTGCATTGTGACAAAGAAAATAAGTCAAAAATATGCCCCAATGAAGAAAATGATGAGGTAGCAGTATGCCCCCTTGAGAGGACAGACGGGTTCCAAGAACTCGAGTGTGCTCTCAAAATGAATGAGAAAATTAGAAGACAAAGGAATAGAAGAAATGTTAGTGTGAAAGATATGGATGATGACAATGTGGACTAGAAGAAATGTTAGATAGAAAAAGAAGGGTGGGAAGGAAAATAAACCTTCAACATTTGCCAAAGTACTAATAGTTGTTGCTCAAATCATCATTGGGCAGTAAAAATGACACAAATGGACAACAAACACCATGGTATGACATTGAAAAGGTGTTCAAGGTCATCGGCTTGCAAAACAGACAGTCACAGGCAAGGAATGTCCTAACTCATACTAAGGGAAAATTTTCTCTAGTATTTTTGTCAAAACAATCCATAGACAATAGTCAAAGAAAAATAAAATAGGTTAGGAGACATCATCACACCTCTAAATACTTCATGGGACATCCTCGAGGTAGCTAGTAACATGACCAAAAGACAAGTCAATAAAAAGATAAGACAAAAATAGACAAAATAGTCAAAAGATAAGACAAAATAGACCAAAAAATTAACAACCATGTAATTGTGTTTTTCCAATGTTTGTTTGTCAAATGTTAATTGCTTGATAGTTTGATAGTTTGACAATTTTGATGGGTTTGCCAATTTGACGGTGTTGATGGTGCCTATAGTCAGGAAGGACACATCCTGAAAAAGGCAAATGACATTTTGACGAGGTCCAAGTCCAAGAAGGACACATGTGGGAGAGGACCAAAGAGTGACGAGATTGACATTTTGACTAATGTTTTTGGAAATTTGACTAATGTTGACTGTATGATTGATTGGACTATGTTGTCTGCTAGTTCATGATTTGAATGTTGACATTTGAAATGGTTGTCTTATGTTCGCGTGTGACCATGTCTGACTTATTTGACTAATGTGACAATTGCTAAATTATTGACCTAGGGAGCCTCAAGGGCGCATCGACATATGGCCTTTCCCACGTTTTAGTCACAGAGGTAACATAGTTTGACAATGACAAAGACTGACTTGACTGGCATGACAAACTTTGACTATGTTTTTGGTATTTTGATAGTTATTTGGATGTTTTTGTGTTTTGGACATGTTTTGATTTTTTTGGATTTTTGTCATTTTATGATTTTTTTGGACTTTTGACGCTTTTTTATAATTTTTTTTTTTTTGAAAGTTTAAGAGGATTGTGACAAATGCATGTGAATGATGCCTACACATGATAATCCAAGGACAAACATGATTGTGCCCTAGTGAAGTTGAATACCAATTGCAGGTGATGACAACGTTGTTTGACGTGGGAAGGACGCATCCCGAAACAATGTGAGGACAATGATAATGTGACGAAAGTATCGAGGTCTGCAGTCGGGCCAAGAACAAATTCAAGTAATGTTTTGGATAATGTGATTGTATGGATTAGACTTGTTGTATTTGGAATGACTTGGTTAGAATAGATGGGACGATGGAGCATCCTTTAGACCGCTTTTAATAAGGGAAAGCCAAGATAGGTGACAAACATGAAAGAATCCAGAGATGGCCTTTGGCAAAGGACAAGGACATGATATCATGGAATTTCATATGATTTTCAAGGACTATGTCATATAAGATAATGAGGTTATGACGACAAGGACCTAATGTTTCACAAATAGTGTATGACCAAAGGATAAACATGTCAAGAGTGTTCCCAAAGTATGATTGATGTTTGCACATGTCAAGAAAAAGGTAGGTGGGAAAGATGGACGGGAATGATATGGACTAAATGAATAGATATAAAGGTGATGAGGAAGGCATGGGAAATGATACGACTTGTCCCCAAGTGTAAAAGTCCACATAGATGATTTATTTTACACATGACACAAGTGTTTTCTCGGTTTTCATCATGGTACTTATCCAAGGAGCCATTATCGCTTTTCAATCGCTGATGAAATTTTTCTCTTAATTATTTTGTCATTTTTTTTGGTGTCACCTAAGATCCCTGCTTTTGCCAAGCCATCGGTGATGATTTTTAGTATTTTCATTTTTTGTATTTTAATATTTCTAGACAACTCTTTGATGCTTTAGTTGATGACTAATTGTTCTTAACTCGGCCGATAGTGCTAATGAGAGGATCAGGTCAAGGATATGCCATCATGAACCTTTTATGAAGTAACTATCTTTTGTTAGGATCATAGTGCTCGCGATGTACCCATTGATGTCATTGTGATCCTTTCTCTCATATATTAGAGTTGACTTATCGTAATGCTATTACTGTACAAAGCTACTTAGAGTCCTTATGATAAAGAGTTGCTGCCAATATGTGATAGATTTGTGAGGTAGATGTCTTGGATGGTGGACGTGATGTGGGCTTATGATGGATGATGGTAGATGTGGAAGGGATGTTTGGACGTTTGGAAGAGTCACTTTTTATTTTCCAAACTTGGGATGGTGGATGATGCAGTTTAGACTTTTGATTAGGATGGCATTTGGAACCAATGCTTTTATATGTCTTGATTGATGACCTTTTTGAAGGAGGTCAAAATTTATTATATGCAAGAGTCTTCTTGTCTTGTGGCTCCACATTTTTATTGACTTTTGCACTTGACATATTTTCTTTGTTTGATCCACATTTCTTTGGGATCCATTTTAACTTCATTTGTCCACTTGACTTTTTGTTTGATTCAATGGCCTTTGACATTTGATTCTGATTTTTTGCTTTGTATGAATTTTGTTTTGTTGGTTCCAAAGGGATTGTTTATTCATGATGGAATGATGGTTTGTGGTGTGGATGGATGGGCCATTGGAAACAATCTTATGACAAGGAATACTCATGGACTCCATTTTGACGTTTGTATTTGATAGGGTTTCCCCCAATATCGAGGAGGTTCCACTGACATTGTTTGATTTGCTAACTGAAGAATATCCAAGACCTTGAAGTTTGTAACTTTCTTGAAGCTATATTTGTTCTTGAATTCCTTGCTCATATATGCCTAGTCCTTTGCCTTGATAATGCATGCTTTGACAAATTCTGCTTGTGATGGGGTATTTATTGTTTTGAAAGCAAGATGCTAACCCATCATGATGTATGTGGACACTATTACTTGGAATGTTTTTTTCTGCAAGAAAGCCTTCTCTAATAAAAGTGGATGATCCTAATTGATAGGATGTCTTAGATTCATTGACATGTTGGACATATTTATGATTAACGTCTTTGGCCTGATCTTGGGACATTTTAGATTCAAATGATTCTATCAGTGTTTCCAAGTTGATGTTGAAGCCATCATTATGGTCATTGTCATAGAGTCCAGTAAATTCAGCTATAGCTTGATCATTTGCAAATATGTCCATAGTGGAAGAATCTTGTTCTAGAGGAAAATCGTCTATGTGTCCCATGGAGGCAAGTGTCTCATTTTGGAAAGTGTCAATAGTCAGGTCCTAAATAGGCTCATCAAGTGTTTGGTCATGAATGGCGTAAAGATCAAGGAGTGGGTTGTTTTGGATGTCTTGCTCAATGGTAGTGTCTTAGAAAAAGATGGGGTTGTCTTGGACAATATGATTGGGATTTGAATCTTTTTCAAAGGTAGGTGTATTTTGGATGCCATGATTGTTTTGAAGGACTTCTTGGATGGACTGAAAGATAGGGTCATGGGATGGACTACCTTGTTCTTTACATGAGGGTGATGTTATGATGTCATACCTTGGGCTTTCGTTTTGACATGTATCCTCAAGTTTAGACAATGAAATTTGACTTTGGAAAATGATAGAATTTTCATGACCAAATGTGGCTTGTGAGGGAGTGACTTGGAAAGGATTAATGTATGAAGAACTAGGATAAGGCATGGAGACTTGGAAGGGGTTGGTGGATGAAGGACTAGGATAGGACATGGGGATTGAGACTGGACTACTATAAGGTTGACTAAGATAGGACGTGGAGAGTTGGACGAGATCAATATGGTATGATGTGGAGGCTTGACATGAGTTAGTGGATGGTTGATAAGGATAGGACATAGATACTTGGACGGGATTGATAGGTGAAGGACTAGAATATGACGAGGAGGCTTGGAATGGACTAGTGGATAGTTGGTTTCCCTTGTCAAGGTTAGGATAAGGGTGAGAAGTGGACATTTGTTGGGACCTAATGGTAGGTTTTTTGTTAAGGGACATTTGATAGCGAGGGTTGATGGGTGGAGGACTAAGATTTATGGGTTGGTGGTAAGAAGGACATTGATTTTTGGATTGGAGGAATTGTCTTTTGAAGTCTAAGGCTTGTTGGTATTCATGATTACGAAGCAATTCATATTCAACTTGACTAGCAAGAAAATCAAGATCAATGGAAGACATGGTAATGAAGTCCAAAGAATGACAATGCAAATGTATGACTCAAGCCTAAGGTATGCAACCTAAGTTTTGCAAATTTTGGATAGAAACCACTAAGGAAATGTGTTTAAAGATTGATTGAAAATGCCTAGGTTTAGACTTAGATAGTGACAATGATTTGTTAAAATGATAGGAAAATGCGTCGTTATGGGTATCAAATGCGGTTCAAAATAGCAAATGTGTCATTCTGGGTCACAATTGCACGTTGCAAAATGGAAAATGCATCACAATTGAGGACATATGTTTGTTGATAGTGCTTGGACTCAGATTTTGGACTGTTTGTTTTTGCTAGGCAATTGCGTCATTGCAGGTCACAGATGAATTGCAGTTTGTCAAACGCATCATTTAAGGTAGCAATTGTGTTGCAAGAAATGCAAATGTGATGGTTTTGACAATGATTCTAATGACAAGTAGATGTGTCATGGTAAGTAGCAAATGCATCGCAGGAGGTCAATTGCATCGCAAGATTAGCAAATGCATCATTTTGGGCAATGGATGTGGCTCAGGATTTCAATTGTGTTATAGTAAGTAGCAAATGCATTACAAGTTTGAACAAAGTATGGTTTGATGGGACAAATGCGATTCAACAGACAAATGCATTTTTCCTAGTTGTCAAATGCAATGCAACAAATCAAATGTGATATTCTAGACAATAAATGCAGTGCAATACAGTCAGATGTGGTTTACAGTTTGGAAAAGGTGATGCAATAGGTCAAATGTGTTGCATAGAGTAGCAAATGCATTGCAATTTGGATAAAATATTATTTTTACAGTTTTAGCCAAATTTTGGAATTGTTTCAAGTTGGCTGATTGTTTCTAGATCTAAAACAGATGTTTAATTGTTCATTTGGTCTTAAAAACACTTGGAAAACACATTGTCCTTGAAAGTTTGTGAAAACAACCACATAGAAGACAAGTACAACCCTATGGCTTGAAGGACTATATTCTTTTATATTCCACACAGATTTTACTCTAACCGCACTTATTCTTAGTGGATGAATTGAAAAGCTTGGCCACATTGGCTCCCCCTTACAGTGCACTCACTTCTTAGGTCAACCAAGCTTCCATCCCCCATAAAAATCCCATGGCATACTAATCATCTCTACTAAAAACTACAAAAATGTGGATGCCTTTGCAATGATCATTGTTACACCAAAGAATAGATAAAGGTTTTTGGTCAACTATAACAAGGGTTCTAGTACAAAATTTATGTTCGTGGGGGATGATCCATGTGGTGAGAGACCATTGTTTCCCTTCTCGTCGAAACCATCATCGTGATACGTTCCTTTGTTCAAGTACCCACACTTATATATTAGCTAGAATTCGCTTGGCTTTAGTGTGTTATCGGTTGGGTCATTCCCTTGGGTGATTACTTTCTCCCACAAGGCAGACCCTCTAAGATAAACAAAAGCAAGTATATTCATAGTTCGATCAATCTTTATTTTGCATGAATAAAGAGAGAACACACGCTATATACTCCACTCACACTCGCAAGATTTGTTCATTTTAAACCCAAAATGAAATGTGAGGGGTGATAAAGTAACAATCTCTTAGTGTTTTTGTTTTCTCCAAATTGCTCCAAGTGCAAGAGAATGACATACACACTTGGGAGAGTATCACTATACCACAAGACACACAAGACACTTGCTCATTTTAAACCCCCAAAATGAAATGTGAGACAAACAGTGTTTATTTTAAACCAATGTTATGAGATAATACAAATTCATTTTAAACCCATGAGTTGTAATGCATGATTGTGTTCTTTTTAATCCAATGAATGTGCATGCATGCTCATTTTAACTCATGAAATGTAAATGAAAAGTTGTAGTTGTTTGTTTGATTAACATTGTGAAAATTAATAAAAACACGGTCAACAAGGGATTAGACTCCTTTTCCATCTTGCCACATGCTATAACAAATAGATTAGTAACCAAAAAATATATCTAACCTAAAAAGCAAGAACTGAAATCTAGAAAAATATAGGAAAATCCAAAAATAAATCTTACCCAGGCGAATGTGTTGCAACAGAGCAGATGCGTTGCGGGACCAAATACTAGAAATGCAACAAGAAGATGCATTGTTGGGTAAAAAAAATGTGGCTCAAGATCAAATGTGTTGCTCTAGTTCATGAATGCAACTCAAGATGTCAATTGCATTGTTCGGGCTCACGAATGCGGCTTGACAAAGTAGATGTGTCATTTCTGAAAGCAAATGCATTTGACAAGGCATTTGCATCTCAAAAGGTTGCGATTGCATCATTTCATACTTGAACCTGCAAAAAAGTTGAAATAAATCCATATGAAAACTGCAAAAACGATTGTCAGGTTCACCAATGTAACTAAGGGTAAAATAAAGGTTAGCATGATTAGTGTCTAAATAAACTAAAACCCAAATAAGTAATGAAGTGCACAGGAAAATAACATGAAAACACAAAGAGGAACAATCTCACCAAGTGTCTTCAATCTCCATGGCTGACCTCCATTAGACCTTCTCAACTTGTTGCAATATGTCATGTGCCCTTAGATTTTGTGTGTGAGCAAGATTTGAAATTGCTAAGGCAAAGAAAATGTTGAAGGATTTTGAATGAAATGCTAAACTATGCACTATGCAACTAGTAAGCAAATCTAAACTAAAATATGCCTAAATGTCAAAAATATGCAAGAAATCTAGATAGCATGATATTAAGTATGCAAGAGATGAAGTTTCTAAAAGGTGAAGTCTCTAAAAGATGAAGTGTCGTCCAAATGAGACCAAAATTGGCATTTTATAGAAAATGCCATTTTGGATGAATGACCAGTATTGAGGATTGACAAGTGTCCTAGAATCAATGGACAAGATTCAATAAGACAACCCATAATTAGGGTTAGGGAAACATTAGGTTGAATTCAAAATGAATGGACAAGATTTGATTTAAGAAAATCAAATCAAGGGATAAGAATGCATGTGATAGAAAAAGAGGGAATTAGAAAATCAAATCATTTTAGAAACTATTTGATTTATGGAGGAGAATGCTATTTTGAATTAAAATTAATTTAATTCAAAAAGGTGACAACAAATAGTAATTTAAAATTACTTATTTGGAAAGAGGGATTTTATTTAAATTTGGAGGAAATTAAATGAGACAATTAAATAATTAATTCTAATTATTTAATTATGGAAGAAGTGGACCAATAATTAAATAAATTATGGAGGACTTATTTAATTATGAGAAAATATTTAGTTTTAGAGACATATTTAAATAAATAAATAAATTTTTATTTATTTAAATAATCAAGAGGGAATAATGGATTAATGAAATAAATTTAATGATTTATTTAATTAAAGAGGAGATTAGACATTAGTGGTGTTTTTAAATAAAATAAACGTAATTTATTTATTTAAATATTCAAGAAGAATAAAAGCTATGAATTAATTAAATAATTGAGAATTATTTAATTAATAGTTGAATTTGGATAGGACATAATCAAATATTTTAATTATGTTTTAGAAGAATTATGGAGAAAATTGAGTTCGCAAGCCTAGGTCAATTTTAGGGGTCTACAATAACCTTTCTGACTTCTTCCAGAGAAACAACATTAGTCACCCTCTTTAAGTCTAAATCTGAAATAACATTAGGGATCACTTCAAGAAAGTCAACATTTACCTGGAGAGCATTGCCAGGATTCATTTGAAAGGAGGAGAAGAATTTGACAACTTCCCTAGCAATATATTTTTCATAAGATGCATGTATTGTAAACAACATATGTCTTTCATAAGGTAACATGAATAAATTAGCAATAGAGCATACCATACTTAATTTATAATGCATTAACAAATCACATATTTTCATCAAGAAATATTCAAAATAATGTTATAAAATTAATTCATAATAACCTTTGTCCATATCTCCCTAGCTTAATTAATCCAACCCAAACCTTAATTCATTCTTAAACTATTAAATCAAGCATAAATATACCATTCATACCAAATTAAATCAATTTAAACTTCAACCATTTCTAAACCATCCAAATAAAACCTTATCCCCCATCCAAATCAAAGCTAAATCCATACAAAATTTATTCCATTCCCTAAGCATCACATCAATAAACCCCTTTGAAACCTTAGTCCATAAAGTCAATCCTAATCTTTAGGGTCTTACTTCATAATCACCATCCAAATTAATCCTACAAGATTTAAACATCAAATCAAATACAATCCTTTAGATCCTTAGGTCATCCTTAAACATCAGACAAACCCCCACTCCAATTTTTTGATCCCCTTTAGAATCATCATACTCTAAAATTCAAAGGAAAATCATTGGGATCTTAAAAGTCAATTTGAATCCCTTATATCAAATCATCTAATCTATATTTAGTACACTTAATTATCCTTAGGGACTAATATCCTATCCTTGGGATCCTTAATCATCTTAGGTCCCAAGTATATCCTTTGAACTCTACAAGAATTATTAGGTTCCAAAATATTAATCAATCTAAAACATCTCTACAATCCAAATTTTGAATTCTTTTGTTTGTTCAAATCTTGCAATCTATCTTAGTTGATCCATCCAAATCATCAGTCTTAATCATCCACCCACATCATCCCAAATGTTTACTTAAGGAAATCACCTATTCCTTTTAATAAAAATAATCAACAATCTAAATTCAATAAATCCTTATCATTCCAATCCCAATCACCATCACATTACCTTGACCCAAATTTTCCTATCCCACAAGACCAATCATTAAAGATCAATAAATCCAACCTTAATCCAAAGGTCAATAATTTTCCTCAATCATCACTCAATCCAAAATCCCATCCTTGAGCCTCCAAAATCAATTCCAATCCTCAAGTCATTCAAAACCTAAATCATCCAAATTATCCAAATCCAATCATTCAAACAATTAAAACCCAAATCCTAACCTACAAAAAATATCATTAACTCTTGATTTTATCATCTCATTCAACAAGCTAGGACTTCATCTAAAATCCAAACACATGAGACATGGGGATTATCAATCCATTTTAATTATATGAGTTTTATCATTATAAGCAATCTAAAAACACCTTCTCTATTTATGATGATGATGACAATCTTGCTAACCAAATAAAATATAATCCTTATGATGATGATGATAGTCTTATCAATAACCAAAAATATAATCTCTATGATGATGGTTATGGTATTGACCAAGAAACCATTGATGATATCATTATGGGTCATATTTTTATAGATTCTCCATACCAAACCATGAGAAACCAAGACCCAGTAAACCAATAACATGTTATTACTATCCATCCCATGAACCAAAATTAAATTCCCATAAGTTAGCCTCATCCCAATCTTGGCAAGAAAAACACCACTTTGGAGAAGAAACCTCAAAACCAGCCAAAGCCCATAAAATCCTCCTACTCTACATTAGTCAATTATCTAAATATTTACAAACTAATCTGAAATCCTATCAATCATATAATCACAAATATATCAACATCTAATGGAAAAAAATTATCCAAGGGCTAGTAGCAAAGGATCTTAAGAAAAATGGCACAAGCAAATGCACAGGGTCTTGTAACACCCCCAAGCCAATATCATTATCCTTTGGCATTGTTGACAATAGCCTCACCAACCTCAAGTTCATATAGGTTACCCAAGAGCCTACTAACACCATCGCCACCTAATTTCAAGGGCTATCATTTAAGAATATTATTAATCCAAAGAAGATTTAAAATTTCCAAGATCTCCCTTGAGCTTTTATCCCTTTAATTCAATGTATATGGGAAAGTAAATGAACCTAATCTATATGGTCCAAACTTCATAGAGTCCATAAAACTTGTATGGGTCAAAATCCTTCAACCAATCTGTAGAGGAGGGGGACCGACTGCTTAGGACTACAAGTCACAAGAGAGTCTAGAACAATAGGCTACCTTGATCTACCTCAAGCTAGCAGAATGTTTCGAAAGAGTTCAAAGTTTAAAGGCTAAAAAGGAAGAGCAATTTGGTTGCTACTGTCCAGGTTCTACAAACCCAAATATTTCAAGAAGTTAGGTGAATAGATTTTTGGATTTTGAACTCCAACTCAAACAACTTATTGCTAAAGGACTATAGCGCGGGACATGGACTCCAATGCATCACACTAGCATCCATACGAACATAAAGTGTAAGGTATAGTCTAAAATCACAGAAAATCGACTAACAACCTAACTAATGAAATTTACTATGGTAATGAAAATAGAAAGTGAAAAAATGACATAATAACATGAAGAATACTTTAACTTAATCTAATATATGAATTAACAAAGAAGGGTGAGGAAAGTGCACCTTCCTACCCATAAGTTGATATCTTCAAGATCTTCACCTCAAGGAGAACCTGCACACAGAAGATAGGAAAATGTTGGGGCTTTGTTTAGAGGATTGCCTCAGTCAGTCCCTCACTTTGGTATTTCCACGTCCATGGATAGCTAGATAGAAATGATTGGAGAAATATGATAGAGGAGATTACGTAGAAATAGAGATACCAAGCAATAAACAAACACAATATTCTACAATATCAATACAATAAATAGAAGAATATCACCTTCTCAACCAAGTTCTCTCAAGGAAAATGGAGGAAGGAGTGAGCGTGCAAGCCTTCAAAGACCAATGTTTCTGCAACAAGGAGAGTGAAATAACAAAACACTAACTTGTAGCTTCAATGGAGGTGGTGGAGCTTGAAAGTGTTGAAAGTGAACGAGAAGAGTGATGATAGTTTCCCAAAGTGTGAAGATGATCAAGAAGCATGAAATAATGAATGAGATAGTCATTTGAAAGGTGAAAATGGAGACAAAAGAGTCATTCAAAGTCGGTCTCAAGGGAAGGAAACAAAACACTTCACGTCTAATGGAGGAGTGTAACGCCTCTGTAAATTCCAGAGGTGGGAATCTTGTCAAGACGATAGCACGTTACAAAAATGTCCATGCACTGTGCTAGTATCCCATACAGAATATCCCCCATTGACATGCAAAACATCTGCCAAGTGGACAGGGAAAGGTGACAAAATTAGGGATTGAATTATCGAACTTAATTTTCTAAGGTAGGGGATAGTGTAAATGTGGAATTTTCCTAGGGGTACAAATTCATGCCATTACACAATCAATATGTAAAGATCAAGGAAAATAACTATGAGATAATCACTAATGGGAATATCCAAGCTAAGCAATGTACATATCTACCTTGTTTATTAAAAAAAATGAATATATCTCAAGAAATCATTCCAAAGCATGATAAATCTTACTAACCCACATTATGTCTTTTCTTAACCTCTCTAGATGCATTGAGTTGATTACTCAATTCTATTTAAGCATAATAAAGCAATAGTATAAACTAAAGATCGATAATGATAAATCTTCTTTTTACAAGCATAAATGAAACCAATGAAAGTAATGACTATCATTCATAAACATGGCCAATAAAGAGTTAAATTAAAATATTTTTTTGTTTTGTACATCATGGACCAAAATCAACTGCGCCAACACATCTAAGTGGGAAGGTGAATGGTAGGTAAGGTCTTTATTCATTCTCCAATCTGGCCGATCATTTCAGAGTGCACTAAATATTCTAACGTAGTCTCTTAAGAGCCCTAAGAGAAAAAACTACCAAACTATGACCAGTGGTTCTTGGAGCTTGTGGAACCCAAGAATGTTTCATCTACACATACAAGTCCATATGGAATCCCTCCACATAAACCTCTCTCAATTTTGGTCAACACGACACCGTTTGACCATGCCAACTTAGAAGGAAAACTTACAAAAAGTGTCAATAGAGAGCAGTTGAAATTTGGCAATACGTATATTTTTTGTTTCATGCGTCTTGGACCAAAATTGACTACACCAACACGTCCAAGTGGGCATCTAAATTCTAGGGAAGAGCTCTATTTGTTGTCCAATTCAATTGATCATTTCAGAGTGCACTACTCTGGCATAGTCTCTTAAGAGCCCTAAGAGAAAAAATTCTCCAAACTATGACGAAGTGGTTCTCAAACCTCATGGCATCTAAGAATGTTTTATTTGTATGTACAATTCCATATGGCATTCCTCCACATTAACCTCTCAGTATTGGTCAACTCAACACCATTTGACCATACCAACTTAGAATGCAAACTTGCAAAAATTGTTAGTAGAGAGCAATGAAAATTTGGAAAGGAGCATATTTTTTGTTTTATGATTCCTGGAAAAAAATCGACTACACTGACACATCCAAGTGGGCAGCTAAATGCTTAGGAAGGGCTATGTTCATCTCCAAGTCACCCAATCAAATCAGAGTGCACTATTATGGCATAGTCTCTTAAGAGCCTTATGAACATACACATGAGATACTTACACATGATATTACATTTGAGATTCATGAACATACATACATACATTGTGAATTTTTTTACCTATGACCATACAAATATAATCAATCTAGTTACATACCATGTGCATTGTTAGCATACACACAAAACATCACATCCATCATGTCAATATAATTGATAACATGCATATCATATTTTCCATTTCCTCATGTACAAATACATCAATGCACCACCCTAAGGTGTACAAATTGTATGCATATATCATATTTCCCTCTCTATGGTTACATGTCAATCTCATCTCTACCATCCTAAAGTGTACAAATTTTATGCATATCATATTTCCCTCTCTATGGCTACATGTCATTCTCATCACTACCAGCCTAAGGTGATCCCTGTCGTTGTCCTTGTAGAAGCAATTTTTCCTCACTCCTCCAAAAAACAAATAGACCTACATATAAATATAGACAAATTGTTGTGTATAAGCAACATGAACTACATACTAAATATGATGCAAGATTAAGAATCACAACTTATAATTCTATCGGAGATGTCACCTTATGAATTATATGGTGGATTTATTGTCATTGTAACCTCGTCGTGCTCCAAACTTGAGTGTAGTAGACCTACATATAAATATACACAAATTGTTGAGTATAAGCAACATGAACTAGAAAATTTAATTGAACACTCTCTCAAACCAAATTTGATGGAAGATTATGGATCACTACTTAAGAATTATATGTGGATGACACCTTATGAGTGATATGTAACCATTGTAAAAGTTATAACTATTGATCTCAATTTTCTTTCCTTTGCTTCAAATTCTCTAAAAAACCTACATATATAAACAAATAAATTGTTAAGAAAAGAAAGCTTGAAGACTTATTTGAAACTCAAAAATGGTGGATTTTTAGTCATTGTAACCTCCTCATGCTCCAAACTTGAGTGTATTAGACCTACATATAAATATAGACAAATTGTTGAGTATAAGCAACATGAACTACAAATTTTGAACTAAACATTCTCTCAAACCAAATATGATGCAAGATTAAGAATCACTACTTATAAATTATATGTTGATACATTACCATCATAACCTCATTGTACTCATAACACAACCGTGGATGTATTGATCTAATTCGCTTGAAAATATACCTTTCTTATCCAAAAAACTTATATATATTTTTATATACCAATTAATTGTTATGCAAACTTTTAGTGTACTTTTAATCCAACCCATAAAAGTAGCATGAGTCTAAATAAGATGAACAATATCATACCTGTCCCATAGAAAAAATAGATCTACTACTCAAATGTGCATGAGGGCTCAATTCTTATCTTCAAAGTTTCCAATATTGCTTCATGATCAACAATAGTAATCATTCATAGTTATTTTGTTATTGGTTTTACATGATGCTTCAATAATTTAATATTTGTTGCTATAACTAGGTGTGAATACACAAGTATTTGTGCTTCTCAAATTCTTCAAATCCAGGGATTCCATTATTTCTAATCATATATGTTCGTAACCAAGTTCCAACAATAACAACTGATCTTGTAGGATATGTGAACCCATCATCATCTGTCATAGGTTGTGTTAGCTTTTTTTGGTCGAATGCATTGTTCCAACCAATAGTCTGACTCTCTTCATTCCCATGTGGGGCAACAATTGCATAAACATATATTGGTTGTACAAGGTCTAAAATATGGTCATAGTCAAATGAAGTTTCCATTTGACTGAGTAAAGATGAACAAGCTTCATATAAAGGGGTTGGATATTATGGAATCCATGTATCTACCCAGTCACTTGAATCACAACTATCCCACTCACATTTAATACAACTCTGATAAAAACAAGCTAAATCTTGTATCCAAATAGTCCATGTGCTTGCATTTGAGCTTCAAAATGAATACATCTTTGATGATTCCCTGATTATCTAACAATCAAATATCTATCCCACTTTACTTTCATAAATCAACTAGAATAACCTACACACTTTTGAATCAAGTGCCCCTCCTTGTGACAATGCATAGTTACACCACTCAACAATTGAACTTACATCAATGAATGCAACACCACCTCTAATATTTAGTTATTCTTTAAGTAGAGCCCTCTTTACACATGTGCTTGCTCCATCATGCTGCCCTTTTCCATGCCCAACTTCAAAAATCTCCAAATATGAGGTATACCCCTCTCTCCATGCATTCTACTCAACCAATAAAATATATGAGCATTCTTAAATTGTTTGATGCAATTATCTGGCCAAATGAGATGTTGAACCATTGTAGTATCTTTTTTCCTGCAAGAACTCAATTTTTTTGTTAAAACAGTATTGTATATACTATGATGAATGATATTGATCATCACTCATGTAAAAATGGTAATACCTGACTATCTTCATGTTCTCTTTTGTACTATCAAGGGCATGTTTGTATGTGATGTGAACAAAAATAGCAACCTAAACTGAATTGTAATATTGAGATTAGACTTCATTTTGTGGTTGCAGTGTGTAGTTTTTTGTGAAATCAACTACAAAGATGATAGTTCCAATCGGGAAAAATCCTTACACATCCTGAATTGTTGATCCTTCCATGTAGACCTATAGCTGTGTCTTGCATACTTGTAAAAAAAAATTCTTAAAATCTACAATAAAATCAACAATACTTACCTCTCTTGTAACCAATCCACATTCAGAACCTTCACATCCACTCTTCAAATTGTATTTCACTATCTCAAATCTCTTTTTCTCAACCATTTTCTTTCCAAAATCATGCTCACTACCTTTATGAATACATGATATAAAATTTGATAACCCACTACATTGCAAACACTTTTCATTTAAATAATCATTTTTATAGAAAATGCAACCATCATCTCTAGCACACAAATATAAATCTAATAAGTTTCTTGATGACCTTGGTAGTTGCATTGCAACACACTCTTGTAGCATTTCGTTAGTATACAAAGTAGAACACATATTGCATAATAGTTCATGATACATATAAAACTCCACATGGTATTTGCAACAACATGTATTGTGAATTTTAAAAGGCAAACAATAAAATGGCTTACAAGATTCAAATTCCCTTTGAGAGATTTTCAAATTTGGATGTGTTTCAAAAAATAGCTTGAACAATGTTGTTTGGATATGTTCTAAGAAATGTTTAGGATGTGTGCAGTCTCGATCACCAATTCTTTTTTCAAACATCTTTTATATTTGGTGATACTCTAGAGTTAGAGTGCCAAAATTGTTGAATTTCATCATTTGTGATATTAGTTAACTTCTTATCAACTCATGGAAGCCTACCACTAAAATCACAAGTATCATTTTGAAGAGGACTATCTAGTCTTGATCTTATTGCTAGTGTTTTTGGCAATGTTTTACAATTTAGCCTTAAGTCAACACATATTTGCTTCAACAATTGAGCCTTTATTAATTGATTGCTTACTAAAGATGTTATTACTCTACGAGCAACTCTCTTATCTTTTTCCTTACTAATCTTTCCAATAGAATTGAGTGTATTAAAAATATTTTTGACAATAATGTTATTTCAATTGAACTTTTTGTTTACACAAATCTTCAATTTCTTTAGTAATGGTCTCATTTTGTAATATTTCAGCAATTGTACAAAAATTTGGCATTGTTCAATTAATGTCTTATTCAGGAAATGTATTGATTGAACATTTGGGTAGCCCACAACTGAACGGTTCGTGATTATATTTTTCCTTCAAGTTTATCTGTTATGTTCTCATCTATTTCAAGTAACCATTTTGGGATTCTTGAATGTTGAGAATATTTACTGGAGTCATTACAAATAGATGGATTTAGGATTTCATTTTATTCTTCACAAATATCCTCTCTTCTTATGTAATTTGGAGATACATTAACATTCATTTTTTCTTGTGTCTTATCGATTTCATCAATGCTATGAATGAGTGGATTATAGAGTATGTTTTCAACTTCATGGGTTGTATATCCACATTCATCAAGAAAATTTCCATGTACTTATTCTTCTTTGTCTATGATGTTACTCATATCAATAAGTTTTTCATCACATTTTTCAATATTTTCAATTTCGTGTTCAACATTTTCATTTTTAGTTTTATGCTCAACATTTATAATTTCATGTTCAACATTTTGTTTCTCAATTTCATGTTTTAAACTTAGAATTCAATTTCTTGTTCAATATTTTCAAATTCAATATCATGGTCACTTTCAATTTCATTTAAAGGTAAAGAGGAGTGTTCTCCTTGGAGAGAATTTGGCATACCTTTTATTTCAATGCTCTCCCTAACTCTTTATATCTCCCTACTTGCTTTGACTTCCTCTACTTGACATTTTTCACTTTATGACAATTGTTGCTTCCCATTATCCCAACTCAAAAAAGTACCTCGATGATTGAAAGGAGAAACTTTTGTGTAAAAGAGTGCTCAAAAAGTGAAATTTTGTTTGTAATGCACATAAATCACAACATTCCTGACACCAAAGAGGATGTGGGGAACCGTTGGGACACCCAAAATGAAATTTTGACTATTTTGCCCACTCAAACAAAATGGATATCTATTTTGTTAAGAAAAAATAGATATCCATTTTGTAAAGTAAAATGGAAGCAAAATGGATATATGTTATATCCAATTGAGAATATATATGTATTAATATGTTGTAATATATATTATATATTAGATATTAAATAGTATATTATATATTATATTAGTATTAATATATTTTAATATATATTGTATTATTATTAAAAAATAGGCATAGAGGGAGGGAGAGTAAGAGGTAAGGAGGGAGATAGGGAGTGGTAAGGTGTGAGGGATTGTAATGCCCCATCTGCGCAGCTTCATCCTAATCATGTTGTCATATGTGGCTTGGTTTGTCTATTTGAGTCTAGTGCTTGATAGCATATTCAGAATAGTGTGATTGTTTAATGCTTTGTTTGATTACTTCGTTATATAAAGGTTGTCAAAATTAAAGGGGCTTGGTGCAATTCTCCTGCTCGCAGGCTAGCTTACCTCTATCACCAATGCCTTCAGTTGTGAAGGAAACTGATACCGGAAAAGAACGAGGATGAGAAGCTATGTCAGAGGCGCAAGGACAAAGGAAGCATTAAAAGGGTAAGTTTCACTGTATTATATTTCATCTATCTACCTAATTGCTCCATTTAAACGATTTAAAGTTTTGCCTGATTCTACTTCTCCTTAAGTTCAATAAACTCTAAGAGAATGTAATCAGTAGCAGCATGATTGAACCATAGATTAACCGCACCGTTTAACTCAGCCTCTTGTCTTTGATTTCTTAAAATATCTTAAAATATCTTATTCTTTATACAGAACGATATGCAATGTATGGCCTTTGGCTGATGGTATCGGCCCTCATGTATTGTGTAACTTCATCCTGTTAGGGTGTTTGCACTCAAACCTGTAGCATTCGAAGCTAACTCTCAAAACTTGTATGCTATATTTAAGCAACTACTCAGTCGGCCTTATGGAATTCCAACCATGATAATTAAATTCTTTTTCTCCAGATCGGTATGGTATCTCTTGGTCTGATAGAGCTAACTCACGCATGATAATTAATTTGAAATATAAACCGTTTCTGTTGTGTCCAATCTAGCGGTCTTATCACATAGCATGCCATGTACTTGGCCGATGAATTCGGTGGAACTATGAGATCACCGATTTCTTTTGCATGCCATCTCTCCCAAGTAGACAAAATCGGTATGAACTATGGCTTATATATCAGTTGAATACAACCCCTATGGAGAAGCCAAACACTTCCCCAACATCTTATGCGTCTATGAACATGAGGTGCAATGGTTATGTCGATTATATTTTTTATAATTTATGTTTGAGAGGAGGTCTATAACTGATGGGAAGTTTATAGATCCACTATGGTGTAATATCCTCATGTTATTGTCATGGTGGTTAGTTTATGGCTAAAATATCTACACACCAAATTTGCCAAGTCAAAATTGGGTACCTTAACATAGAACTTGGTGTGAAGAAGAATGTTGTAAAAGTTGGTGTGAAGAAGAATGTTGTCTAGCTTAATAGAAAAAATATTTTTAAAATATTTTAATAAATATTTTTTTCAGAAAGTTTATTCTTTCATTCTTTAAGAAGCATTTATATTATTATATTTGACTAACATTTTTCAAATATAAAATATATTAGATGGTACAATTCTGATGTCAAATAACATAGATTTGTTATCATCTATTTTAATTTATAAAATAAATTATGTATCTAATGAGTGGATAAAAAATAGATTTTTTAATATTTTGGTAATATATTTTGTGTTTCTATTTTTTCCAAGTCTATAACTATTGACTATCATGAGAAAAAAGTCTTTGTGAATGAAATTTCAGATGTTGATTATTATCCTTTGTGGAATACACTCGTTTCCTATCTATTATGATTTCAATTGATAATCATGATAATAATAGTGTGACTATTAACCATTGTAATACTTACTCTTTCTTTATATATCTGTTTTTCAATTGTTTGTTTATAATAATTTTAAAATTAAATAATTATATAAATTATATATTAATTAAAAAAATTAAATCACAAAAATATTGATACATAATCTAAATTTTTATTTTTATCATTAAAAATTATTATATTTTTTATAATATATTTGTTATTTTTTTATATAATTTTTTATTAGTTATTTTATATATATTTATCTTATTTTAATATTTTAATATTTTTTAATATTTTACTTCTAGAATAAAATCAATATATTACTATTAAAAAGTAGTAAATGTTACTATTCTTTATGAGATTTATTGAACATGCTAAATTTTAAAATGATAGTCCATTTGTTTCTTGATTTATATTAGTATCTTAAACTTTATATTATGGCCAAGATAAATAAATAATAGTCATTGAAGATGTTTCTTTTCAAAATCTTTAACAAAGTAAGCCTCCATGATGATAAAAAAAAGGTTACAATCTAGATTCCAAGTGTTTAATATTGCTCCTTTTGAAGCAAATAAATGGGGAGATCAATAAGTTGCTCAGTCTTGGTCTGCCCATCATGAACATTATGGTTGTCTCAACATTATTCCTTACGCTTCTGCATCTATGGTTATGGGATGGGCATGCATGGACTTGTATGACACAGTTTAAGTGAAGTACCCATTTGGCATAGGCCCTAGCTATGGAGACCCCAAGTTTTAAACCTACATAACATGCCACAACCAGAGACTACTAATTTTCACATCTTATAGAGGCTCATATCCAATCCAAGATATAGATTATAATAAGCATGTCATCCACATCAAGGATCCTATCATGTCCACATGTGTCAAAATGAGTTAAGATAGGTAAGTTGTAGCTAGGACATGCTATTTAATAATAAAGTGGAATAATTGTGCTATAATTGATAAATAAGTAAATATACAGACATTTTAACTACTTTACATGTGATTACATTTCAAGGCTTTTGATAAGGTGGATTAGATGAGGTTTAAATTTTCTATTGAGTGTTTGACCATTGAAAGTGATGATTTTTAAGTAGAATGATATAATTCAAGTGAACTGCTTAACAACTACACTTTTTGAATTTTCATTTATGGAGAAAAGGTTAATACTTACCTAATTGTTAGGGTGTTCAAGTTGAGTTGAAAAGAAATGTAGAATACAAAATTTAGTGGGAAATTTTGTACATTTTTAAAAAATTTCTGATTAAATTTACTGAATGTCAAATCTACATGCAATGAAATTTTGTGAGTTTTGTAATCTTTTGGCTTGAAACTGAGAGCATGCAAGCAATGGTTGCTTCCTATTCAACATATTGATCATGGAAGAAACCATACAAGCCATGTAATGTTACTCCTAAGTTTTTCTTATTATACTTGTAATCTCAAAAAATTATATCTTACAAACTATTTGTAATTAGTCTTGTATTTGGTTTAGGTACTTAAAATATTTGCACAAATTCACAATTAATCTAGAGTTTAACAAGTCTGTATGATCTGAATTTCACTTATTGAACAAATGACCAGTTTAACTTGATGCATTATAATACTTTCTACAATCAAATTAGAGATAGTAGCTCATGAGAATCAAAATATTCTATTTTGTGAAGGCAATAATTTTGTATAGTTTCAGACATGGTAGAAGAATAAATGGCAATTGATTCAAATATACCCAAGGTGGTCTTGTCCACAAAAAATAAAGAAAAAAAGAAATGAGCATTTGATTAAGTGCCTAGGTACCATTATAAGTTTTGAATGAGCTAAATAAAATCATTGAACTTGGGAATTATAGAATTACATGCACATCAATGGAACAAATAATGTAGAAGAATTTATCAATTACATAAAATTGTCTGCTCACAGTTGCAACCAAGTTTGTAACCTGTTTGAGACTTTCAAATCTTCTACCCTGCCAAAGTCATTTTTCATTCCTAGCTTACTATCTTCTTCATCTTCTATAGGCTACAAACTGTGATTATTGTACAAGAAATGTCCTTGTTATGGGTAGGTGCCCATCCACCAAGACTAGAGAAAAAGAAGGCTCATTTTACTATGAGTTTCAACATCGGAAGGCTTGTGAGAATTTTTAACATTCATACCTAAAACATTGAGTTGTCTAGCTTCAGAGTCATCATCCATAGGGGAAGGAAAATTTAGGTCCAACAGGTACGACCTCATAGGCCTCTACTGATGCACAGGGGCCTCCTTGGTGCTTGACATAGTACTAATAGTATCTGAATTTCCTATGCTACTCCAATGATATCTCTTATGACCACCCAAAGCGTTCCTTAAAGCAAAAGTCCTATGACAAATTGAGCATTCATGGATCCTAGTCTTTTTAATAAAAGAAGGAATACCAGGTTGAAGTGTTGTTTCACCACTTTCCTCTCTTGCATCATCAAAGGTATATTTGGTTTGTTCCTTGAAAGAGGGCTTTGGGAAATCGTTGGGAAACTGAGAACCTGTTGATCTACTAACTGACTCCTTATCAATAATCTCTTCTTCTAGGCTTTCATTCTCCTCCATCCCATCAATTCTTGAAAAACAACCCTTGACCTTCTTGTGGCTAGCTCCAAAGCATTATTGATCTTAGGCACCTTGAGGTCACTTGATCAAGATAAGCCAAGATGCTGCCCACCACCATGGAATTGCAACTAGAGACAGTGAAAGAATTGGCAGCCATAAACATCATGTCAAGCTCCCAGGATAAGACCGTATTAGCTTTAGTTTTTTGAGGCACAATATCTGATTTTCTACTGGGTGGAATGTGGAGTGCCTGGGAAATTTTGTAAGCCTAAAACAACCTGGTCCAAGCAATTTTGAGTGTAGTAATTGAAATGAAATGAAGCAAGTAAGCATTGAATGAACTAAATAAATAGCAACACTCACCAATAAATAACCAACATATTCTAAAGGTATCTCTTGATGATACAAATTGTCAAACCAACTAAATAGCAAGAACTTTAGACAATGTTTTCTTTGTAGATTCAACCAACTAATTGTCATTTTAAAAATTATAAATGTTGAGAAAAAGGAATGTCCATGAGATTGAAAGCAAACATTAGCATACTTCATATACCAAAATTTAAATCCAGCATGCAGCGCAACTCATGTGATGACTCTATGTAGTAAATTATAATCTTGAAACTTGATTGATGTCACTCTAACTAAGAGTAACCAAATTCATTGGGTACTCAACACACTCCCCAAGTCCCAGGCCAAGCCAAGCTATCTGAGGCCTACAGACTTGGGCGTGAATCATAGCAATTTTCTGCTAGACTCACAACGACTTGTGAGTCCTGAGCCTAGGACTCAACTATGCAGTTTCCATCAAAATTCATTAAAGAAATAAATTGTGACTTCTAAACCCAAAAAGGCCAAGAAAAAACATATTTAAATGAGGCAAAGATCACTTGCAACCATTATCAAAGACAAAAAGGGAACAATACTATCACCTATAGCATCTGAAACCTAATAAAATAATTTAAGAAATAGTGTCACATTGAACATAAAGTCTAACTCCAAACAAAGATTACCCCCAAACCATGTACAATTGAATCCAAATTCATTAGGACAAAACTCCAAGCATCTTTGAGAAAGGAAATTATGATGTTCCTAACTGTCAAAATCATTGCCCTCCTTAGTGCTTGGCCTTGTCTCATTCCTTACCAATAATCAATAGGTCTCTCTCTATAAGGAACAACATGATTGTTTTTGAATGAAATAAAAAAGAACAAAAAAATGATCTGGCCATATACATATTCCAAAAAAATGAGCTCAATGAAACCATGGAAAGTGACTTACCTCAATATTCTTCACAAATCGTAAAATGTTTTTTTAAATGTGACAAACCATAACAGTCTCCCTATAGTTGTTTCAATTGATTTACAATAAATGCAATTTTGATGCTACTAATATCCTATCTAATTGAGAGTCAACTAATTGAATGTTGTATGCATCCTAGTGACTTTCCTAACTATGGGTATAATTGTAATCGTTGTGAACATGAGATGGTGTGGAAGAGTAACCCTATTCCAATCCCTATGCTCCTTTTTCTTGTGTCAAGCCCTAGAAGGCTTGTAGTCTGTCGAGTGCTCTCTAACCATATCATTTTCCCACTCCTTAGCATGGTGGTGGTCCTCATGACTGCCAACCGCTATACCAAGCAGTAAGAAAACAAAAATATCGATCTTGTCTTGACAATACTAATTTTTCATTATTAATCCATTCATAGGGAACATTCCTACAACATAAACTTATTTTATAACTAAAAAATCATAAAATGTTGCAAACTCATCATAAAAGAATCCATTATTTTATGCATGAGCAACAAAGTCATAATTATAAAGATCAAATTATAAAAACTTGAAATGGAATTGTAAATTCTTCTTTTACAGTGGATAGAGGATAGAAAAAATGCAGCAAGCATTTACCTGTACCAACACTCATCCTTGCTTATTGGCCATCTAATAGGCAGCTTGTAACCTTCTGGTGAAGGGATTAAACACTCAATTCTTTCAAAATGTGGTGGATAGCGTCACTCCCTAAATGCCAACCTATGCATATCATACTTCCTCCACACCAAAAATCTAAAACAATTGCAACATGATGTATCTGAAAATAGAAACCTATGGGTCTGTGCATGGAGTATGATCTTGATATTTGCTGCAACATTCTTCAAATTTTATTGCCTTCTCTTTAGCAGTTGAGCACCTCATTTGTAAAGGGGCATGCAGAACTTCTTGTTCTAGAAGGTATCTGCATTCAACATATTGTTTAAACTTTTGTCCTCTCTTATGCAGAGGATTAAAACTTGTATTGGCATAGAACACACCACCATAAAGGGCTTTGAATGGGAGAAGTTTACTTGGCTCTTGTAATCGTTGATGAAATGTAGATTCTGGTAATGCTCAACGTTTGTTTTGTACTTTATATTGATAATGTGATAAAGGAAGGAAGATTGAATAACATTATATTAATGTCTGTAAATTACCAGAGTAAGTTATTGGGAGTAAAAAAATAGTACAACTTTTAGCAAACATTTGTATTGTGAATCGTGAGTTGGGTTTTGAACTTTTGAAGGCTTCTCATAAGGAGGACCAAAAATAGAAAATAATAACATAACTGAAAGAAGTCAATAACTGCAAGTGTGAACAGAGGAATGATTAGATATGGAGAAACAAAAAAATGCTGACAATTGAGGACATTGGGACTTGAAATTCACTATGTATTTTCCAACTCTCTGTGCCTTCTCTGATATGACCATGATTGCTCTAATCTTTTCTTTTTTTAGTCTACAAAGTAATTTTTTTTACAAGAAGTTAGATCTGTTGAACTCTTGGACCAAGCCCATCGTAGGACTCCCATAGACGTGTTCATATCAACCAGCCAACTATGGAAAGAACCCTAGATGTTTGTGACATTATATGTTCTAGGAGACACTTGTTTCAGACAAGGTTTGGACTCGTAGAATATGTCTAGCCAGAAAAGCTTTCACCGGTAACAAAGATGCCTTTTCACATTCAAATTTTTGCATTTATCATCAATTTAATTCTATCATGTCAATATGATTTGAAGTCCAAGGTTGATGAATCTGAAGACAACTCTTGTAGAGATATACCTCTGCAAAGTATATATTATCCAATTTTCTGGTAAATTTCCATATCATACTATATTGTCACTTCATTTTTATATAATTTGCCTCTGACAGCCTGTACTGTATAGTATGGGGTATATAGATAAAAATGTGATATGCTAGATGAAATTATGGCATTGTCATCTCATTTTCACAGGGTCACTGTACTGGTTGCTTTCTATATTATGGGGAACAACAATTCATTTTTTGCTTCAAATACTCATAAATATTAATGCAATGTGGTTGACTGTGGGATGAGATGGAAAATATTTCTATACAGAATGCCACATTTTCATGAAGAAGTGTTAAATTGGTAACGCTAGATGGAACCTCTTGTTCATCTGTGAGCAATCCGAGTGGATTGATTCTACATTTTAATCCATATTAAATTAGCCTATAGTGTTATTACAAGTTGATTTCATGCATGAGACAAGAAGCAGGGCTGCACAGTATCATCTATTGCAAATCAATTTATGAATTGGAGTCCCTTGAAAATTTGAACTGCAAAATAAAAACTAATAACCGCTGATTGTACTCTTTAGCATTTACACTTAAGCAAGAAATGTCAATTTTGATTTTGATGCAGACTGGACATAGCCTTCGCTATTTAGTATTTTGATTGAGAATGGAAAAGTATGCTTTAACGTGGTTCAAAAGTCTATAATATTTTGTGGCTTTAAGAATATAAGCTTCTATTAGATCAATTTAAGAATTGACTAAGAAACTATTTTATCCAAATAATGTGTCACAAAAAGAAAAATATTATCAATTCAATTACAAACTCCTAGTATTATTGTATCAATTATATGTCCTTGGGACAAAACTAACTGATTGAGATGGCCAGACATCAAGGAAAAGGCCTAGGTTTAAACACCAGCAGGCTGAAGTTTCACTTCCAAAACCATATTTTACATTGGGTACAATAGCAAATTGTAAAGAGTGTAATGGAAAAACCCCCTCAATAAAATTAGATTAGTATTTAGATATAGCCCCCTGATGATGGATGAAATTAAAAAATGTTTTTACCGATGATGCCCTCAGTGAGATAAGGGAGAGTTTAGCATAGCCCCCTTATGAAGATTAAAAAGAGTGTTTGCCTGTAGCTCTCACTGTGAAATTATACGCAGTATATACCCATCGCTCCCTCTATTAAAGCAAAAAGAGTTTTTGCACAAATTTTCAAAATAGTAACGATCTGAACAATTGTTCTAACAGAGCATTCTTTGCACATTTGATTCATGTAATGTTACAATCGAACAGTCCAAGAGACATAGCCGAGTGAAAGCGCCAAGTAAATTTAATAGAAGACTCAACAGTGAAGATTATCCCTCATGGGGAATTTATCACATAAAAACAATGAAAATAACAATGACCATCTGAGGTAACTCTATAAATAATTTTCAAAGGTTTTAGGTAAAAAAGAAATGAACTAACGACTTGGTACAGTGAAGAATATGAAACGCGGGTTTTATACTAAGAAATTCATAACAGAAAAATAAATCATAAATCTGCTGAAAAAACACACTGCTGCTGTTTATTCCACACTGCTTAAACAGCGAATAAAATACTCTTCTTATAGAGTTTATTACAGCCGATCAAAGGAAAAAAAGCAAGCTAAAAAAACATTCTAAATACTGCGTACACATGCAGTTATTCAAAGTTTGATAAAAGCAAAAAAAACAAAAGCTAAACACTATGTATCATGCAAACAGAATAACAATGCATTCTTTAAAAACAGATCATGCAACCGTTGAAACAAGACTGATGACATGCACACTCAGCATCAACTAACACTGGTGAAAATATAGTAATGTGTCGATTGTACCCAGCTCCTATATTGCGGCTCATTTTGATGAATCTCGAAACCCTAAATAAAGGAAACATAACTAAGCCCAAATTATTTTCACTTGTTTTTCTGAGAATCCTCTTTGCCTGCCAGGATTTGGATTTCTTCTCCTCGACTCCCATCCGTTCCTGTCCTAAGACACACGAATAAAATAATAAAATATATTAAAATCAACGCCTTATACCTGAAAAAAACACTGTAATATGCCCCCATTTATCTTTCAGAATGTTGAACGTTTCTGCTAAAGGTCGGGATAAGAGGAATACCCCTGTTGATGTGAAACTAAGCTACAATAGAGTGTGAATTTGCTTCAACCATACCCAACAACCTGCAGATATCTGATGCCGTAAACATTGTTATATACTTTTATACCACTCTGCAATTTCTCTCTTTGTGACGGTTTACAGAGCTCGTATCCTCCATCAATAGATGCTTTGAAAGCGGATCCCATGGACACCATATCTTGCCATTGCTATGGTTGCTCAATAGCACGGAATCATACCTCATGGTGAAAGAGACCTGGACACCTTCCAAAAATAGACGAACAATATCAAGGGTCGGCTTAACCGGCACACTCTAAGCGCTGACTGCTTAGGTGGCCGGGCCCGTTCCCCTGACATTTCGTACCTATCACATCAACGTTTCCGCTTTTTAGAAAGTTCGTTTCCATAAACTGTGTTTAGGCCGTTTTCACGTTTAGAGTTATTTTTTTACTCCCACATTCCATGCAGAATAAATACCATGGAAGCTTTACCTATAAATACTCGCCAAGTGACAGTATAGAGTAATTTAAAACAAACTGTACGCTAGAGTGTAGCACAAATATTTATAAAACAAAACTGTGGCTTGTGTGTAGGAGATAAATTAGGTGTAAGGGTAGTTTAAATAAAGATGCCCTTCCCAATATATAATAAGGTATTTAAATAATTAATTAAAAAATGGTTTAATAATAACTATAATGAAAGATAGATGAAACAAAATTACAATAAAATATATTTTAATAATAAATGCATAATGAAAGATCTTGAAATGAATTTTATATAATAAATTATTTTATATTTATATTTTTATTTTTGAATTATTTTATATTTTTAATTTTTTAAAATATATTTTTATTATGAGTGTCTTTAATGTATATAATAATTTCCTCATCATAATATATATGTCTTTTATGATAATATATTTATTTAACATTATTATATTATTTTTAAAATAATATAAATATACTAATTAAACTTTTTAAAATAATATAAATATACTAATTAAACTTGTTGATACAATAATATACATTCTTTTTCATTTAGTATTTGATACTTCATTTTTATTTATCTAAGATTTATTTTCTCCATCTTCATCTCCCATGTGTCCATTAGGTTCAAAATTTTCCAAGTGTGTAGCTATGTTCAATTTCCTAAGTGTGCAAGTTTTTAAAGTTTCATAAATTTACATCCTATCATCTCATTTACCCAAACTTCGCCCTTTCTTTTATATTCCTATCAAAACATTCAACTTTCCCATACTAGCATGCCTTTTTTACCAACACTTCCTTAAATTCCTATCAAAATATAAGATATCCTTATCCTAGCATGCCTTTCTACCTAACGGAGACATGTGAAGAGAAATGTAGAAGCTTTTCTTACTATATTAACCAAACAACTAAAAATGGAAGATATTAAGGAACACATGAACTTGTTGGAATCTTCGTTTGATTTAATATTATCATTGTTAATAAATTTATCATACCATTTTCTTGGATAATTAGATAAATTAATTTATCCATGGGAAATCATAAGGTATATTATCAATTGTATGTTTAGAAAATTGACATTAATTTATGTTTATTTACTTGAGTTATTTTATAAAAAAAAATTATTTACTTAGAAGATTTTAATTTAAAAAAAAAACTTAAATAATTCTAAATAAATGAAAAAATTATAAAATAATTCTTAAGTAAACAAAAAATATTTAATAATTCTTAGATAGTTTTAGTTATTTAAAACATTTAATTGTATTTCAATTTTTATATATGATCATGACATATAAAATAACTCTTAAGTAAATCAAAAATTAAATAATTCTTACATAGTTTTATTTTTTAAAATATTTAGTTGTGTTTCAATTTTTATAATCTATAGGGGGAATCATTATTGTTTAATATTTTTAATTTAATAAAATTCAAATATGTTTTTTATGAATGAAGAAAAGAGAAAAAAAATAATATTAAATTTGAATATTATAATTTTTCCTAAAGTTCATTAACATGGACTATAGAAAAAAAAATTCCATTGAATTTTATGAATTATAATATTTTGAAGTTGTTTATATTTTTATGTTATTATTATATTTTAATAGGGTTATTGGAATTAGTTTTGTTGTAATACTTAGAAATTATAATATTGATTGTTGTTATATTATTTTCTTGAGAGTTTTTTATAAGAATAATTTCAAATTAAAAAATAATTATAAATAGAAAAAACTCTTGACTAAATAAAATAAAAAAATTCTCCAATAGTTATAAAGTAAAACAAAAAAATTAAAGTAAATAAAAATAAAGTATCAAATACTAAATAGAAAAATATATACATTTAATTAGTATATTTATATATTGTTTTAAAAATAGGATAATAATGATATAAATATATTATCATTAAAACATATATGTTATCATGAAGAAATAGAGACACTCATAACAAAAATATATTTTAAAAAAATAATAAAATAAAAGATAATTCAAAAAATAATTTATTATATAAAATTTTAAAATCTTACATATTATTTTTTTTAAATGTAATTTTTTCATCATCCTTCATTATATTTATTATTAAACCATTTTTAATTACTTATTTAAAATTTTATATTATTTAAATATCCTTATTATATACTTTAAAAAAGGTTATCTTTATTTAAACTGCCTTACACCTAATTCTTCTCTCACACCTAAGTGCACAGTTTTAGTTACTATGGTGGAGTATTTATAGGAAAAGATTCCACCGTATTCATTCTCGCATAGAATGTGGGAGTAAAAGATAATGTTAAATGTGCAAAACAGAAGAACAAAAATTCCAACAAGTTCATGTGTTCCTATTAAAAGCAGTATTAGGTGTTAAAGCGTGTGAAGTGCAGTGGTTCCGAGTGAAGTGCAGTGGTGCCCTGTCTCAGGCGTAAGTCTTTTCCCGCAAAATTCTGATGCCCTGTCTCAGGCGTGAGACTTTTCCGGTGGGCAAGCCCACGATAAAGAGCCTATCGGCTGACTATCGGCTAATTATATTTATGCTACTCATGCGCTATTGAATTTTCTATGTGGACCTCTAATCTGCTAGCCTAAATGGCTTGTATTTTGAAGCTGAAGTTCTCCTGCGACATCAGTGTAGATCTCTCTGCCTTTTCAGACTCTTTCATTGCTCAGATCGACTGGGGAACTTAATCATTGTACCACAAGGTCGATATGCTTTAAATTCTTGGATCTAAAGTAAATTTCCTTAAAACGAATACTGCGAGGGAATTGCAAGTCGGCATGTAGTTGGCATTAAAGCCGGCGTCTGGCATATTGGAAACTATCTTTATATAAGAATTTCCTCCATCTCGTTGGTTTGTAAAACTCTTGGTGGTGGCTACATGAAATGGAACCATGATGCCATATATTGGTACCAGAACAGTATCATATTTACTTTTGTATCAACCTGAATCATGAGCTCTCTGGAAACAGGGGTATCAACCACATCTTTGTAGGAAACCATCTTCTTATTATCAGATTGTAGGGTTGACTTGGAGTAGCCGGATTCCCTTTCATTTACCTCAGCCTTGGGTTTATGTTTCTCTTCCTCGTCTTCATCATCGTCGACAAATGAGTACGCAGTATCAGCGTATAATCTGGATCTAACTCCAGTTGCATTTCGGGCCCTTGATCCTTCAACTATATTGCTATTCTTTGTGACTTTCTATCAGACAGTTCACATGCATTGTCTGTACGTTCTCATGCTGCATACATACCTGCGAGGGCAGCTGCGACTTCAACGTTTTACATTATAACTTCATTCCTTATGTCATGTATGATGCTCATACCCTATTCCAAAGCTCCCATTCTGGAAAAACCTTTGTCTTGCAACCTGCAAAATGAGGCCATTATACTCCTTTTCAACAGACGGGTATAATGGAACATTATACGCAGGGAGAACGTTGGCAAGGTTTGGAATTTGGCTTTGCAACTGCCAATGGCAATATGCTTAAAGTGTCTAAAGCCGCTCAACAAATTTATTTTGTTCATACCCTGCGGTTATTGCTTTCCATGAGACCACGTCTCTTGGAGGCATTCTGTTAACAGTCTGGCGCCGTAGTTATGCCTCCACCTCTAGCATTCGCCAAATGCATTAGCTTGAAATCTTCTTTAGCCTCTTAAACAAATCCGTTGAACAAATCCTGCGATCATTGCATTCTGTGTGACCATATTGCTTTGAGTCATTCTGTCACACAGTGCGCGGGCCTTGTCTTTGCTTCGGTTTGCATACGTGTCTATCAGCGCTCTTGCAGCTAGCTACATTATCTGACAGCCTGGCTTAAACGTCACACACTAAGCTTTGACTGCTTAGTGTGGACGTGCCGTGGGCCCCCCCTCTTAACCGGCCATTCCAAGTGCCGTTTTTACTTTGGCCTTTTCCGTCACCTTCACCTGATTCCGTTTCCGTTTACCTTAGCAGTTCTGTTTACCGCTGCAGTTAGCAGTTAACCGCCCAGTTCCCGCCTATGATTCAAACCAAACACAAAACTGTTCCCGCGCTGCAAAGTTTAGTAGATGCCTGAAATAAATGTGGTCTCATGAACTGCTAGATAGCCAGATATACACAAAATGAATTTTTTGAAAGGCTTCAGGAAATTTCAAGCAAATACAAGTGCAGTTGTAAAGCCAAACTCTGCAACCTTTGTCAGCAGCCTCCTTGCCTGTGCGAAAATGGGAGTTTCGGAACAGGGTATGGAATCCATTGGAGGAATTTTTTCAGATGTTGTGGTTGCAACTACCTTGGTAGACATGTATGCAAAATTTGGAAGCATAGCCAAGGCATGTGAACTGTTTGACAAAATGCCTCAAAGAAATGTGGTCAAATGGATTGCCATGATTGCAGGATACGCAGAATATGGAAGCATAGACAAGGCACGTGAACTGTTTAACAGAATGCTGAAATGTGTTATCTTGGAATGCTCTGATTGCAGATTATTCACAAATTTGCCTTTTTAAAAAGGATTTAGGACCTTTCAAGCAAATGCAATTGGTAGGTAGGCTTCGTTGCATGAGCTCGTCAGCAATTATGTTTGATGTAGTTCCAATTGTTTTAGTAAAAATGTATGTAAAATGTGGAAGTTTAGATAAGGGGTAAGAACTATTTTGGGATCGGAATTCAACATCTTTATTTTAATTTTCATGTCTTGAAACTTTTAGCATTCTTTTGTTTGTTGCTATCTATTTTATCTTGCTTTTTAAAATTTCATGTAACAAAGGCATGGTTGCACTCTACACCATGACGACATTCTTATACTAAAATCAGACTTTGTTCTTCCTATTAGCAAACTCAATTTTCTAATTGACCCTCTTATTATTTTCCATCATCTAGTTTATATAGTTTCTACCTTTCATTCTTATTGCCTTTTAAAAGTCTTTAAACAATCTTGTCATTCATAAAGTTAATTTTTAGTAAACTAACCATTTAGATTAAGAATTTAGCTTAAGTAAGACATGTTAAGCAATCTAACTAGAAATGAAAATAATTTGTTATTTAGTTGGTAGATAAGTTTGTGTTAAGTAAACTCATTTATGATAGATTGTGTGTTTGTGTTAAGTAAACTCATTTATGATAGATTGCTAGTTGAATCCTAAGATAGATAATTGAAAATGCTTTCCTACATTTAAATTATGTAGGTTATCTATCTCTTGGCTATATTTGTAGTGAACTTGATGTTAGTCGTAACCTTCATTGTTTATTCCTTTCTTCATCTTCAAAAGAATATATCTCTATAAACAACAAACTCTCATTCTAATGTTTGAAATTTAGTTAATTCTACTTCGACTTTTTAATTTTTCATCATTCAACGAAACTCTTTTTGAGTAAACATAAACATAGTCACAACATATAGACCTTATCACAATTAGGTTAGTGTCCATTTAATACACTACTATCTTTGTCTTTTATTTTCACCTAAAAATAAAAAACTCTACATTTTTCTACTCAAATTTTGTATATATATGAGAATGAATCATTTTGATGTTCTTTGATATAAATTATTAGCCTTCCTTCTTTGACTATCCCTTCCTCACACATTATCTCTTATAAGAATTTTCATTTAAATCTATCCATTTATTTTCCTTCCTCCATTACCCTTCCTCTATTGTCATCCACCCCACATGTTGTTCCACTCTATATGTCTCACAATGATGACCCACTTTGATAATGAATCCCTATTAGATGATTCAAAATTTGTCACTCACCAAAATTGAGCACCACTTTTCTCTCCTCCAAAGTAGCCTACTAGATGATGTCACCCACTCCTTAACAAATATCATCATCACCCATCTTGAGAGGCTAGAGATATTACAAGGTATAGGATATATTGTCCACACTTATGTCCCTTCATAGTTGAGTTATCCTACCTTCATCCCTCTCTTCTTAGAGCCAACTTATTTTCTTTTTCCTACATCTCAATATTCCTTCACCTGAATTTCCATGCCTACTCCTCATCCAACACACATTACTACCTTTATGTCTCTCTCTTCATTCCTCCTTTTAACTATGATCATGTCGCTTTAGGCAACCACTTTACCTCCTACCCCTAGATGTGCCACCCTTTCAACCCTTACCCTTCACTTATCTTGCTCGATCCTCTCTTACCACTATTGTCACTCCCTCTCCTATCCTACCATTAACCTCACAACCCTTTCCATACTCTTACTAAAACATGATTTCTTTTACATCTCCTACCCTCAATGTCCCAACCTATGCCCCTAGTACTATGATTTACCACCTAGTTCAAGAATTGTCATTAATGCAATGCTAGCTATCTATTATCATATCATCTTATGCATTGGGGGATGAAACCTTAAACCTCTTTCATAGCATAATATATTTGGCTATAATAGATCACCCATAGGAACCATAGTTCATCATGTTAAACATTGACATACATGTATGATTGGATAGCAATCCTAAGATGCATGTTCAATCCTTTATAGATCAATGTTCATTGATTATTTCTTTTATGATCTATTCATAGCTAAGCTTTATCAATCCATAAAGGAAAAAAAACATAAAATGGTTTTACTCTTTATCTACCTATTCTTTGGGTTCCTTCCTCTATCTCACTTATCTTTTCATGGAACACATTCAAGTCAACATAGGATTGTAGGTTAATTTCATCAACATTATACATTGCAATCAAGACATAAATAAGAAGGTGATGGATTTTATCTTTTATCATCAATGCATTCTTTCATAGATCAACTATCTTCTTCTCAACTTCAATATCGAGAGTGTGTTTATTAGGAATATTTTTGCAAAGCATCAGAATCAAAATCTCTTGCACAAATATTCAACATTTATAACACTTTGTACCACTTTGTATGATTGTACATAGGTGATAGATCATTTTAAGTCCATCTCCTTGTTGGCCTCTAATGTCTCTATTTGTTTAGCCTCATTCTCTTCTCAGGAAACTAATAATTCTACAAAGAACACCAATAATTTATAATTTTCTCCTTAACCCAACCTTGATCAAACAATCAACTAAAGTAACTAAAATAATCTTGCTCCTGATCTAAACTTACTATCTCCCCTTTTAGACAAGTTAATACTAATTGGATGAAGCTAGAAAATCCTCCCATTCCATCTTTCAAGAGTTTCTTTCCAATAACCTTATCCAACTTCATCTTAAACCCACCCCTTGAACCCTAAGCTCTTCTTAATACACCTATAAGCTTTGATTAATTACTACTATTATTGAGAAGAGTAAGTTTGAAATGAAGATAGATGTAGGTCTTACAAAAAATAAATATCTTCTCTAGTTATAATAATTAATAAAAAAATCATCCAAATAATCCAAATTTAAGTAATATTTTTATATTTTTTAATATTTAAATATCTCTAGCAACAAACTCCCTTGATAGTCACCACACAAAATTAATGATCACCCATAGGCATCTTAATGATGGAGATGAAGGGTGCAAAAACCATAAATGGTGGGACAATTGAGGTGAAGGCTTTGGAGATTTTTTAGATGGTGGCGAGGGCAATGATGAGTCAAAAGATGGAGAAGGTGTTGGTGA